>JAINUG010002430.1:0-10930 GCA_029706075.1 Aldrovandia affinis
CAAGTCGGAAACATGCTAACTGGCTATCCATTCAATTCAATGGCAGCGATAGCATCGGCGTGACATTTTGTAATGTAGCGGCGAATCTAGCGGTTTAGTCAGTGTAAAGCATCGCTAGGTATTGGCTTTGACACACCCCTCATTAACCAGGCCGTTTTCCCGGTCCAAATCGGTCGGAAAAGTAGTTTAAAACAAGTCGGAAACATGCTAACTGGCTATCCATTCAATTCAATGGCAGCGATAGCAGCGGCGTGACATTTTCTAATGTAGCGGCGAATCTAGCGGTTTAGTCAGTGTAAAGCATCGCTAGGTATTGGCTTTGACACGCCCCCTCATTAACCAGGCCGTTTTCCCGGTCCAAATCGGTCGGAAAAGTCGTTTAAAACAAGTCGGAAACATGCTAACTGGCTATCCATTCAATTCAATGGCAGCGATAGCAGCGGCGTGACATTTTGTAATGTAGCGGTGAATCTAGCGGTTTAGTCAGTGTAAAGCATCGCTAGGTATTGGCTTTGACATGCCCCCTCATTAAAATTTGACCAAAAAAAAATATATATAAAATATATATATAAAGGAAAAAAATATATATATAAAAAAAATTTACATAAAAAGTGACCAAAATAAATAAATATATATATATATAAAGGAAAAAATAATATATATAAAAAAATTACCAAAAATTTGACCAAGAAAAAAAAATAATATATATAAAATATATATATAAAGGAAATATATATATATAAAAAAAATTACCAAAAAATTTGACCAAAAAAAATAATATATATAAAATATATATATAAAGGAAAAATATATATATATATAAAAAAATTACTAAAAAAATTTGACAAAAAATATATAAAATATATATATAAAGGAAAAAAAATATATATATTTTAAAAAATGTACTAAAAAAATGTGACCAAAAAAAAAAATATATATAAAATATATATATAAAGGAAAAATTTGACAAAAAAAAATATATATATAAAGGAAATATATATATATATTTTACAAAAAATACAAAACAATTTGACCCAAAAAAATATATAAAATATATATATAAAGGAAAAATATATATATAAAAAAATGTGACAAAAAAATGTGACAAAAAAATTGACAAAATATAAAAATAAATTAATATTAAAAATATTAATAATAATAATTATTATTAATTAACCCTAATTTGAACCTAATAATACTAATAATTATACTAATAATTATTAGTATTATTAATTAGTATTATTAATTAGTATTATTAATTAGTATTATTAATATTTTTAATATTAATTTATTTTTATTTTTAATCAAATTTTTTTGTAATAATAATAATAATTTAAAATAAATTAATTTTAAATTAATTTCTAAAAAATTTGAAAAAAATTTGACAAAAAAAAAAAAATGCATAAAATATATACATAAAGGAAAAAAAATAAAAAATAAAAATAAATTATTAAAATATTAATAATAATAATTAATAAAATAATATAATTATTAATTATATAATTATTATTATTAACCCTAACCCTAACCCTAATAATAAAAAATTAATTAATAATAAAAATTTTACCCTTTAAATTAATTACATTTACTAACCCTAACCCTAAAAATATATATATAAAAGAAAAAAAAAATAAATAAATAAATAAAATATAATAACATAAAAATTTGGAAAAAAATATATATATAAAGGAAAAAAATATATAAAAAATTTGACAAAAACAAAAAAACAACATATAAAAATATATATAAAGGAAAAAAATATATAAATATAAAAATAAAATATAAAAATATTGCAAAAATAAATAAATATATATATATAAAGGAAAAAAATATATAAATAAAAAATATTTAAAAAATGTGACAAAAAATGATATATAAAAAAAATATATAAAATATAAAAGAAAATAAAAATTTGGAAATAAAAAAAAAATATATAAATATGACAAAAAATGTGAAAAAAAACAAAAAAATGACACTAAAATGTGACAAAAATGTGATAAAAAAAATGTGACAAAATGTGACAAAAAAATGACAAAAAAAAATAAATATATAAAATATATATATAAAGGAAAAATATATATATTAAAAAAATTGACAAAAAAATAAATATATAAAATATATATATAAAGGAAAAATATATATATAAAAAAATGTGACAAAAAAAAATGACAAAAAAATTGACAAAATATAAAAATAAATTAATATTAAAAATTAATAATAAATATTATTATTAATTATTACCCTAACCCTAACCCTAATAATAATAATAATTATACTAATAATTATTAGTATTTAATAATACTAATAATTATTAGTATAATTATTATAATTATTATTATTAATTAGTATTATTAATATTTTTAATTATTTTTTTCTTTTTATCAATTTTTTTGTAATAATAATAATAATTTAAAATATTTTAAATTAATTTCTAAAAAAATATATTAAAAATATATATATTTATAACCCTAACCCTAACTCTAAAAAAATGTGAAAAAAATTTGACAAAAAAAAAATATATACATAAAATATATACATAAAGGAAAAAAATATATATAAAAAAAAGTGACAAAAAAATGTGACAAAAAATAAAAATAAATTAATATTAAAAATATTAATAATAATAATAAATAATAATTAATAATAATAATAATAATAAGAATTAATTATTAATTATTAATAATTATTATTATTATTAATTAACCCTAACCCCCTAATAATAATAATAATTAATAATAATAATAATTTAAATTACTTACCCTTTAAATTAATTACATTTACTAACCCTAACCCTAAAAATATATATATAAAAGGAAAAAAAGATATAAATTTAAAAAAAATATATATATTTATAACCCTAACACTAACCCTAACCCCAATAATAATAATAATTATACTAATAATAATAATTATTATGAATTAATTATTATTAATTAGTATTATTCATATTTTTAATATTAATTTATTTTTATTTTTATCAATTTTTTTGTAATAATAATAATAATTTAAAATATTTTACATTAATTTCAAAAAAATAAAAAATAAATAAATAAATATATATATTTATAACCCTAACCCTAACCCTAAAAATTTGACCAAAAAAAAATAAATATATAAAAATATATATAAAGGGAAAAACATTTTTAGATTAAAAAAATATATATAAAAAAATTAACAAAAAAATTGACAAAAAAACCCCATATAAAATATATATATAAAGGAAAAATATATATAAATATAAAAATATATATATATATATTTATAACCCTAACCCTAAAAATTTGACAAAAAAAATATACATAAAATATATATATATAAAGGAAAAAAAAAAAAGATATAAAAAAATGTTTAAAAAATGTGACAAAAAAAACAACATATAAAATATATATATAAAGGAAAAAAATATATATTAAAAAATATTTACAAAAAAATTTGACAAAACAAAATATATACATAAAATATATATATAAAGAAAAATATATATATATTTAAAAGAAAATTGACAAAAATTTTACAAAAAAAAATAATATATAAAATATATATATAAAGGAAAAAAATATATATTAAAAAAAATTGACAAAAATGACAAAAAAAATAAATATATAAAATATATATATAAAGGAAAAAAATATATAAATATAAAAATATATATATATATTTATAACCCTAACCCTAACCTTAAAAAATTGGCAAAAATAAATAAATATATAAAATATATATATAAAGGAAAAAAAATATAAAAAATGTACAAAAAAGTGACAAAAAAACAACATATAAAATATATATATAAAGGAAAAAAATATATATTAAAAAAATATTTACAAAAAAATGTGACAAAACAAAATATATACATAAAATATATATATAAAGGAAAATATATATATATATTTAAAAGAAAATTGACAAAAAATAATAAATAAATAAATATATATAAAGGAAAAAAAATATATATAAAAAAATTGACAAAAAAAATGAGAAAAAAATAATAATATATATATATATAAAGGGAAAAAAATATATAAAAAAAAATTGACAAAAAATGACAAAAAAAAAAAATATATAAAATATATATATAAAGGAAAAAAATATATAAATATAAAAATGTGACAAAAAAATGACACAAAAATGTGACAAAAATGTGACAAAAAAATGTGACAAAAAAATAAATATATAAAATATATATATAAAGGAAAAATATATATATTAAAAAAATTGACAAAAAAATAAATATATAAAATATATATATAAAGGAAAAATATATATATAAAAAAATGTGACAAAAAAATTGACAAAATATAAAAATAAATTAATATTAAAAATATTAATAATAATAATTATTATTAATTAACCCTAACCCTAACCCTAATAATAATAATAATTATACTAATAATTATTAGTATTATTAATTAGTATTATTAATTAGTATTATTATTTTTAATATTAATTTATTTTTATTTTTATCAAATTTTTTTAATAATAATAATAATTTAAAATATTTTAAATTAATTTCTAAAAAAATATATTAAAAAATATATATATTTATAACCCTAACCCTAACCCTAAAAATGTGAAAAAAAAATTGACAAAAAAAAATATATATGCATAAAATATATACATAAAGGAAAAAAATATATATATAAAAAAAAAGTGACAAAAAAATGTGACAAAAAATAAAAATAAATTAATATTAAAAATATTAATAATAATAATGAATAATAATTAATAATAATAATAATAAGAATTAATTATTAATTATTAATAATAATTATTATTATTAATTAACCCTAACCCTAACCCTAATAATAATAAGAATTAATAATAATAATAATTTAAATTACTTACCCTTTAAATGAATTACATTTACTAACCCTAACCCTAAAAAATATATATATAAAAGGAAAAAAATATATAAATAAATAAAAATATATATATTTATAACCCTAACCCTAACCCTAAAAATTTGACAAAAAAATAAATATATAAAATATATATATAAAGGAAAAAATATATAATAAAAATTTGACAAAAAATTTGCAAAAAAATATATATACATAATTAATAATTATTAATTAACCCTAACCCTAACCCTAATAATAATAATTATTAATAATAATAATAATTTAAATTACTTACCCTTTAAATTAATTACATTTACTAACCCTAACCCTAAAAATATATATATAAAGAAAAAAAAAGATATTAATTTAAAAAAAAATATATATTTATAACCCTAACCCTAACCCTAACCCCAATAATAATAATAATAATTATACTAATAATAATAATTATTATTAATTAGTATTATTAATTAGTAATATTCATATTTTTAATATTAATTTATTTTTATTTTTATCAAATTTTTTGTAATAATAATAATAATTTAAAATATTTTACATTAATTTAAAAAAATAAAAAAAAAAAATAAATATATATATTTATAACCCTAACCCTAACCCTAAAAATTTGACCTAAATAAATAAATATATAAAATATATATATAACGGAGAAAAACATTTTTAGATTAAAAAAAAATATATATATAAAAAGTAACAAAAAAATTTGACAAAAAACCCCATATAAAATATATATATATAAAGGAAAAAATATATAAATATAAAAATATATATATATATTTATAACCCTAACCCTAACCTTAAAAAATTGGCAAAAAAAAATAAATATATAAAATATATATATAAAGGGAAAAAAAATATATAAAAAAATGTACAAAAAAAGTGACAAGAAAAACAACATATAAAATATATATATAAAGGAAAAATATATATATATAAAAATATTACAAAAACATTTGACCAAAAAAATAATATATATAAAAATATATATAAAGGAAAAATATATATATATATTTAAAAAAATGTAATAAAAAAATGTGACCAAAAAAATACATATATAAAATATATATATAAAGGAACAATTTGACAAAAAAAAAAAAAAATATATATATAAAGGAAATATATATATATATTTTACAAAAAAATACAAAAAGGAGCAAGTCGGAAACATGCTAACTGGCCATCCATTCAATTCAATGGCAGCGATAGCATCGGCGTGACATTTTGTAATGTAGCGGCGAATCTAGCGGTTTTGTCAGTGTAAAGCATCGCTAGGTATTGGCTTTGATACTCCCCCTCATTAACCAGGCCGTTTTCCCGGTTTAAATCGGTCAGAAAAGTAGTTTAAAACAAGTCGGAAACATGCTAACTGGCTATCCATTCAATTCAATGGCAGCGATAGCATCGGCGTGACATTTTGTAATGTAGCGGCGAATCTAGCGGTTTAGTCAGTGTAAAGCATCACTAGGTATTGGCTTTGACACGCCCCCTCATTAACCAGGCCGTTTTCCCGGTCCAAATCGGTCGGAAAAGTAGTTTTAAAACAAGTCGGAAACATGCTAACTGGCTATCCATTCAATTCAATGGCAGCGATAGCATCGGCGTGACATTTTGTAATGTAGCGGCGAATCTAGCGGTTTAGTCAGTGTAAAGCATCGCTAGGTATTGGCTTTGACACGCCCCCTCATTAACCAGGCCGTTTTCCCGGTCCAAATCGGTCGGAAAAGTAGTTTAAAACAAGTCGGAAACATGCTAACTGGCTATCCATTCAATTCAATGGCAGCGATAGCATCGGCGTGACATTTTGTAATGTAGCGGCGAATCTAGCGGTTTAGTCAGTGTAAAGCATCACTAGGTATTGGCTTTGACACGCCCCCTCATTAACCAGGCCGTTTTCCCGGTCCAAATCGGTCGGAAAAGTAGTTTAAAACAAGTCGGAAACATGCTAACTGGCTATCCATTCAATTCAATGGCAGCGATAGCAGCAGCGTGACATTTTCTAATGTAGCGGCGAATCTAGCGGTTTAGTCAGTGTAAAGCATCGCTAGGTATTGGCTTTGACACTCCCCTCATTAACCAGGCCGTTTTCCCGGTCCAAATCGGTCGGAAAAGTAGTTTAAAACAAGTCGGAAACATGCTAACTGGCTATCCATTCAATTCAATGGCAGCGATAGCATCGGCGTGACATTTTGTAATGTAGCGGCGAATCTAGCGGTTTAGTCAGTGTAAAGCATCGCTAGGTATTGGCTTTGACACGCCCCCTCATTAACCAGGCATTTTCCCGGTCCAAATCGGTCGGAAAAGTAGTTTAAAACAAGTCGGAAACATGCTAACTGGCTATCCATTCAATTCAATGGCAGCGATAGCAGCGGCGTGACATTTTCTAATGTAGCGGCGAATCTAGTGGTTTAGTCAGTGTAAAGCATCGCTAGGTATTGGCTTTGACACGCCCCCTCATTAACCAGGCCATTTTCCCGGTCCAAATCGGTCGGAAAAGTCATTTAAAACAAGTCGGAAACATGCTAACTGGCTATCCATTCAATTCAATGGCAGCGATAGCAGCAGTGTGACATTTTTAATGTAGCGGCAAATCTAGCAGTTTAGTCAGTGTAAAACATCGCTAGGTATTGGCTTTGACACGCCCCTCATTAACCAGGCCGTTTTCCCGGTCCAAATCAGTCTGAAAAGTCGTTTAAAACAAGTCGGAAACATGCTAACTGGCTATCCATTCAATTCAATGGCAGCGATAGCAGTGGCGTGACATTTTTAATGTAGCCGCGAATCTAGCGGTTTAGTCAGTGTAAAGCATCGCTAGGTATTGGCTTTGACACGCCCCCTCATTAACCAGGCCGTTTTCCCGGTCCAAATCGGTCGGAAAAGTAGTTTAAAACAAGTCGGAAACATGCTAACTGGCTATCCATTCAATTCAATGGCAGCAATAGCAGCGGCGTGACATTTTCTAATGTAGCGGCGAATCTAGCGGTTTAGTCAGTGTAAAAGCATCGCTAGGTATTGGCTTTGACACGCCCCCTCATTAACCAGGCCGTTTTCCCGGTCCAAATCGGTCGGAAAAGTAGTTTAAAACAAGTCGGAAACATGCTAACTGGCTATCCATTCAATTCAATGGCAGCGATAGCAACGTGCGTGACATTTTTTAATGTAGCCGCAAATCTAGCAGTTTAGTCAGTGTAAAACATCGCTAGGTATTGGCTTTGACAAGCACCCTCATTAACCAGGCTGTTTTCGGTCCAAATCGGTCGGAAAAGTAGTTTAAAACAAGTCGGAAACATGCTAACTGGCTATCCATTCAATTCAATGGCAGCGATAGCAGCGGCGTGACATTTTCTAATGTAGCGGCGAATCTAGCGGTTTAGTCAGTGTAAAGCATCGCTAGGTATTGGCTTTGACACGCCCCCTCATTAACCAGGCCGTTTTCCCGGTCCAAATCGGTCGGAAAAGTCGTTTAAAACAAGTCGGAAACATGCTAACTGGCTATCCATTCAATTCAATGGCAGCGATAGCAGCGGCGTGACATTTTTAATGTAGCTGCAAATCTAGCAGTTTAGTCAGTGTAAAACATCGCTAGGTATTGGCTTTGACAAGCACCCTCATTAACCAGGCTGTTTTCTCGGTCCAAATCGGTCGGAAAAGTAGTTTAAAACAAGTCGGAAACATGCTAACTGGCTATCCATTCAATTCAATGGCAGCGATGGCAGCGGCGTGACATTTTCTAATGTAGCGGCGAATCTAGTGGTTTAGTCAGTAAAGCATCGCTAGGTATTGGCTTTGACACACCCCTCATTAACCAGGCCATTTTCCCGGTCCAAATCGGTCGGAAAAGTCATTTAAAACAAGTCGGAAACATGCTAACTGGCTATCCATTCAATTCAATGGCAGCGATAGCATCGGTGTGACATTTTTTAATGTAGCGGCAAATCTAGCAGTTTAATCAGTGTAAAACATCGCTAGGTATTGGCTTTGATACGCCCCCTCATTAACCAGGCCGTTTTCCGGTCCAAATCGGTCGGAAAAGTGGTTTTAAAACAAGTCGGAAACATGCTAACTGGCTATCCATTCAATTCAATGGCAGCGATAGCAGCGGTGTGACATTTTTAATGTAGCCGCAAATCTAGCGGTTTAGTCAGTGTAAAACATCGCTAGGTATTGGCTTTGACACCCCCTCATTAACCAGGCCGTTTTCCCGGTCCAAATCGGTCGGAAAAGTAGTTTAAAACAAGTCGGAAACATGCTAACTGGCTATCCATTCAATTCAATGGCAGCGATAGCAGCGGCGTGACATTTTCTAATGTAGCGGCAAATCTAGCGGTTTAGTCAGTGTAAAGCATCGCTAGGTATTGGCTTTGACACGCCCCCTCATTAACCAGGCCGTTTCCTGGTCCAAATCGGTCGGAAAAGTCGTTTAAAACAAGTCGGAAACATGCTAACTGGCTATCCATTCAATTCAATGGCAGCGATGGCAGCGGCGTGACATTTTCTAATGTAGCGGCGAATCTAGTGGTTTAGTCAGTGTAAAGCATCGCTAGGTATTGGCTTTGACACACCCCCTCATTAACCAGGCCGTTTTCCCGGTCCAAATCGGTCGGAAAAGTCGTTTAAAACAAGTCGGAAACATGCTAACTGGCTATCCATTCAATTCAATGGCAGCGATAGCATCGGTGTGACATTTTTAATGTAGCGGCAAATCTAGCAGTTTAGTCAGTGTAAAACATCGCTAGGTATTGGCTTTGATACGCCCCTCATTAACCAGGCCGTTTTCCCGGTCCAAATCGGTCGGAAAAGTCGTTTAAAACAAGTCGGAAACATGCTAACTGGCTATCCATTCAATTCAATGGCAGCGATAGCATCGGCGTGACATTTTTAATGTAGCCGGCAAATCTAGCGGTTTAGTCAGTGTAAAACATCGCTAGGTATTGGCTTTGACACGCCCCCTCATTAACCAGGCCGTTTTCCCGGTCCAAATCGGTCGGAAAAGTAGTTTAAAACAAGTCGGAAACATGCTAACTGGCTATCCATTCAATTCAATGGCAGTGATAGCAGCGACGTGACATTTTCTAATGTAGCGGCGAATCTAGCGTTTTTAGTCAGTGTAAAGCATCGCTAGGTATTGGCTTTGACACACCCCCTCATTAACCAGGCCATTTTCCCGGTCCAAATCGGTCGGAAAAGTCATTTAAAACAAGTCGGAAACATGCTAACTGGCTATCCATTCAATTCAATGGCAGCGATGGCAGCGGCGTGACATTTTCTAATGTAGCGGCGAATCTAGTGGTTTAGTCAGTGTAAAGCATCGCTAGGTATTGGCTTTGACACGCCCCCTCATTAACCAGGCCATTTTCCCGGTCCAAATCGGTCGGAAAAGTCGTTTAAAACAAGTCGGAAACATGCTAACTGGCTATCCATTCAATTCAATGGCAGCGATAGCATCGGCGTGACATTTTTAATGTAGCGGCGAATCTAGCGGTTTAGTCAGTGTAAAGCATCGCTAGGTATTGGCTTTGACACGCCCCCTCATTAACCAGGCGTTTTCCCGGTCCAAATCGGTCGGAAAAGTAGTTTAAAACAAGTCGGAAACATGTTAACTGGCTATCCATTCAATTCAATGGCAGCGATAGCAGCGGCGTGACATTTTCTAATGTAGCGGCGAATCTAGTGGTTTAGTCAGTGTAAAAGCATCGCTAGGTATTGGCTTTGACACCCCCTCATTAACCAGGCCATTTTCCCGGTCCAAATCGGTCGGAAAGTCATTTAAAACAAGTCGGAAACATGCTAACTGGCTATCCATTCAATTCAATGGCAGCGATAGCAGCGGTGTGACATTTTTAATGTAGCGGCAAATCTAGCAGTTTAATCAGTGTAAAACATCGCTAGGTATTGGCTTTGATACGCCCCCTCATTAACCAGGCGTTTTCCGGTCCAAATCAGTCTGAAAAGTCGTTTAAAACAAGTCGGAAACATGCTAACTGGCTATCCATTCAATTCAATGGCAGCGATAGCAATGGTGTGACATTTTTAATGTAGCCGCAAATCTAGCAGTTTAGTTAGTGTAAAACATCGCT
>JAINUG010002431.1:0-10925 GCA_029706075.1 Aldrovandia affinis
ACACCTAAAGGAGTGGAGATACCTGTGGCGTGGCGGAATCATTGCAGTTTCCCCAAGCTCAAGTTTGTGGTTTGAGTCCTGGCACTTCTCTTCTATTCATCTTACGTTTATGGCGTTTTAACTTCGCTATAAGACACATGCAAAACTAAACATGGCTGTGGTGTGGGGGAATGATCACTGTGCCCAGAAGCTGATGTTAGGGGTTCACACCCCAAAACCTTGGTTCTGTTTATATTGCATTTATGATGTGTCACCTTAACTTTGCAATGAGATATAGAAAGGCCAGGAGAAGACTGTATTATAGTCGAATGGTGCCCATCTCCAGAAGTTGATGTTTGGGTTTCAAGCTCCGAGCCCCAACACTTCCAGTCTGTTCATCTTGAGTTTGAGGTCTCACCTTAACTGTGCTATGAGACACCCAAAATCATGCACACGGACATGGCGTAAGGGAATGGTTGCCGTCTGCAGAAACGTCTGTTTGTGGTTCGAGCCCCTCCGCTTCCGTTCTCTTTATATTTTCGTGTATGACAGGGGTGCCCAAGTTTGGTCCTGGAGATCTACTGGGCGTGCAGGCTTTTGTTTCAGCCCAGCACTAACACACCTGATTCCATTAATCACTTCACTAACACACCTGATTCCACTAATCAACTGCTCGTCAAGGCAATGAATGTTCGAATCAGGCGTGTTAGTGAAGGGCTGGAACAAAAGCCTGCACGGCCAGCAGATCTCCAGGACCGAACTTGAGCACCCCTGGTGTATGAGGTCTCACCTTACTTTTGCTGTTGGACATGCAAAAGAGCTGAGAGGAGGCTGTGGCGTAAGGGAATGATCACTGACTCCTGAAGCTGATGTTTGGGGTTCGAGCCCCCAACTGCCTCCCTTCTCTTTGCTCAGGGTTTGTCAGGTGTAGCGTTTAAGTTGGCCGAAAGGCAAACAATGAGTCCGAAAAACTCTGGTGCAGGTGGTAGAACCCCAGATTATGATGCTGGAGGTTGCCAGCTCAAATCCATGTGCCTAGCCTGAGCAACAAGAGCTCCCTACAAGCTGGAGCAGAGAAGCGTAAGTGTGATGTGAATGAAGGGATGTGCTGGCCAGCTCCTTTCCATGTGAGGTTTGAGCCCCAGCCCTTCCGTTCTGCTTTTCTTACATTAATGAGGTCTCGCTTTAACTTCACTATGAGACCCTCAAAAGAGCTGACATGGTCTTGGCGTGGGGGAATGATCGCCATTTCCAGTCATCAACGTTTGGGGTTCGAGCCTGCCCTCTCCCGTTCTATCTATCTTGCATTTATGAGGTATCACCTTAACCTTGCTATGAGATGCAAAACAGCGAGGAAATGATCGTGGTGTAGTCGAATGATAGCCGTCTCCCAAAGCTGATGTTAGGGGTTCAAACCCCTGCGCTTCAATTCTGTTTATCTTCAGTTTATGAGGTCTCACTTTAACTTTGCTATGAGGCACACAAAGAGTGCACACAGCCGTGGCATAGGCCGTCTCCCGAAACTGATGTTTGGAGTGCGAGCTCCAGCGCTTCCATTCTATTTACCTTGCGTTCATGAGGTCTTGCCTTACCTTCGCTGTTAAACATCAGCTAAAGGCCATTGGGGATACGCTAGTGTGGGGGATGAGGAGGCCTATTCTGCCCGTTTGAGGGTTAGCAGGCCCAGCTCAGATGCAGCGATCCACTGTGGGGTTGTCTGCAGATCTCAGTCCACACATTCCCCGTCAGGGTCAAAGTTCATCACCAGCAACTCCCTCTCACTGCTACTGTCTCCAGCTGGCAGGGTGGAAGTTTACTCTGCAAGACCAAGAGTAGACTGAGCTCGTCAATAAGACACGGGGGAAAGTGTATTAAATCATTTAAACAAGACGATGCCTGTCTGTTTCTTCTGGGTGGAATAACATGCTGTGGAAATGTAGCCATGTGTGAAACAAGGCCTCTTCTACAGCAGATAACTGCAGCAAGGGGTGTGTTACTGTTCACCTGCTCATTTGGGCATCAACTGCTCACCTGCCTGCAGGGATAACAGACTTATGTGCTACTTTCAAACACAGCCTCCACCGGAGAAGACTTCACCCTACGACTAAGAGCGACAGGTTTACTTTGGTTGCCATTTTTTCCTGCAGCCTCCAGCACTCTTTATGTGCCCTCTTCTCTTACAATAATGACACAACGGGCTTGTTACGGGTGGCTCTCCCTCGGAACCAAACCACAACAAAAAGCAGACAACGATCACGGTAAGGTGCAACACTCATTTATTTATTTCAAATAACGATACACAATCCGCATATCAGGTGAGCCACAAAGAGTTGGTTGGAGCAGCCAGGCCGCAGAATAGAATGCCAAAAAGGAAGGCGGCAGCCCCAGGCTGGATCCCAAGCTCCTTTATGAAAGCCTCCTCACAGGTGCGCTCAATCAACCTGATTAGACCTGGGAGGAGCAAAGAAAAGAGAGAGCAAACGGAAACAAAAATAACGGCCAAGGGCCGTAACAGGGCTACCTCCCACACTGTGGCACCAATCGGAACCAACCCGGAACGTTTTCCAGGAGACACAGCAGCAATTGGGGAATTTCTCTATCCTCTCGGGGTTTAAGGATTTATCTCGGGCAAAACTCGATTTCTGGGTCAATTCATAGTCACCAGCAATAGCGGAAGCTCTCCTCAGATTGTTGATTTTATGTTCGTTTAAATCAGTTTTAATATCCAACAAAACACAATATTTAAACTCTTCTAAAAGAAGAAGCGGTCTTATGCGCTCAAAATCCCAGCCAATTTTATTTGCTGAACTATCAAACGCAGTTTCGTTTTTCCTCGCTTATTCTTAAGTGTTTAATTTCGAGAGTGCGGAAACGTTGCCGATAAACTTCAGGATTTATCTAATATTCCCTTTCTCCATCCATATTTTCGCCACAGCGATACGCGTCTCTTTGTCAAATGGCTCCGGTTCCGTTTTACTGCAACCTGGAGGTTTTCCCATGATGTCTGCCTTTTTCAGCCCAGCAGGTAGAAAAACTTTCACATAATCGGCGAGCTGGCGCAATTCAGCTTTTTAAAAGCTGATACCAGTCACAGGTGTCAGCTCCCCTTTGAGGAAGTTAGCGGACTGGAATTCACTTTTCACAATTATCTCAATATCCAACACGAACACAACCAAACAAAAATAGTCAACAGCTAAAATATGCACTCAGCACTAGAATTATTTCCAACTGCTTACAGTACCTCCCACCGAAAGATATTATAGCAAAACGTAAATCACGATCAGTATATTCCGAACAAAATACAATATTCGGTCACACGATACACAATACAAACGAGATCCCGGACGCGAGCCCCCATTTGTTACCGGTAAACTTGTTCAAAACACTTGTTTGAAGGTTCAGGTGAGCCTAACCTGGTATTGTGTAGCTGTATGGATGTGCATGTAAACAAAAACACCCCGCAGGCATTTACGGTGAGGCAGTCCCAATCCCAAAATGCAAAATGGGGTAGACGACGCACCCAATCTGACGTTTCTACCTGCCCGTCTGCTTTCACAGCTAGCGCTGAATGCAGAATGCGATCCCACAAACCCACTATTGCGTCCATTGGCAATATATTCCCAATTCAAAAATGTCCACGAACCATATAAGGTCCCCAACCTCTGAAAACTGAAATATTGGGACTACAAGGACAGGTGCTGATCTAGCTAAATAAATGTCCATGTAAGTGGGACCCATGAAGATATCGTATAGCGCTGTATTTTGGTTATTGCGCGCTCATGACATCACTTCCTGCCGCAGGAGTCGGAGGTGGAGACGGAGGAGGAGGTGGACATCCTGATGAGCAGCGATATTTACTCCGCCACGCTGTCCACCAAGTCCATCAGCTTCTCCAGAACACAGTCGGGCTGGCTCTTCAGAGAGGACAAGACGGTACGCACACACACACACGAAAACACACACACATCCCTGCACACTCACACACTCGGACACATACACGCTCATAGTTGCGTACACACAGGAACACAGAAACACGCACTGCAGCGGTTGCTGCAGGAGCAGGTGGTTGTGTGGCTCTGTGTGAAACGGTCTCTGTGGTTGTGTGACTGTTGAGCGGTCTCTGTGGTTGTGTTCGCTCTGTGTTGAGCGGTCTCTGTGGTTGTGTTGTGTTCGCTCTGTGTTGAGCGGTCTCTGTGGTTGTGTTGTGTTCGCTCTGTGTTGAGCGGTCTCTGTGCTCTGTGTTGAGCGGTCTCTGTGGTTGTGTTGTGCTCTGTGTTGAGCGGTCTCTGTGGTTGTGTTCGCTCTGTGTTGAGCGGTCTCTGTGGTTGTGTTGTGTTCGCTCTGTGTTGAGCGGTCTCTGTGGTTGTGTTCGCTCTGTGTTGAGCGGTCTCTGTGTTGTGGTCGCTCTGTGTTGAGCGGTCTCTGTGGTTGTGTGGTTGCTCTGTGTTGAGCGGTCTCTGTGGTTGTGTTTGTTCGCTCTGTGTTGAGCGGTCTCTGTGGTTGTGCTCTGTGTTGAGCGGCTCTGTGTTGAGTTGTGGTCGTCTCTGTGGTTGTGTTGTGTGGTCGCTCTGTGTTGAGCGGTCTCTGTGGTTGTGTTGTTCGCTCTGTGTTGAGCGGTCGGTGGTTGTGTTGTGGTCGCTCTGTGTTGCGGTCTCTGTGTGTGTCGCTCTGTCGCTCTGTGTTGAGCGGTCTCTGTGGTTGTGTTGCTCTGTGTTGAGCGGTCTCTGTGTGTTGTGTTCGCTCTGTGTTGAGCGGTCTCTGTGGTTGTGTTCGCTCTGTGTTGAGTGGTCTCTGTGGTTGTGTTGTGGTTCGCTCTGTGTTGAGCGGTCTCTGTGGTTGTGTTGTGGTCGCTCTGTGTTGAGCGGTCTCTGTGGTTGTGTTGTGTTGCTCTGTGTTGTGGCGGTCTCTGTGGTTGTGTTGTGGTCGCTCTGTGTTGAGCGGTCTCTGTGGTTGTGTTGTGTTCGCTCTGTGTTGAGCGGTCTCTGTGGTTGTGTTGTGTTCGCTCTGTGTTGAGCGGTCTCTGTGGTTGTGTGGTCGCTCTGTGTTGAGCGGTCTCTGTGGTTGTGTTGTGTTCGCTCTGTGTTGAGTGGTCTCTGTGGTTGTGTTGTGTTCGCTCTGTGTTGAGCGGTCTCTGGTTGTGTTGTGTTCGCTCTGTGTTGAGTGGTCTCTGTGGTTGTGTTGTGTTCGCTCTGTGTTGAGCGGTCTCTGTGGTTGTGTTCCGGTCGCTGCAGGAGCGGGTGGGCAGCTTCCTGGCGGACTGCTTCGTGGTGAACGGCCTGGTGCTGGAGTCCAGGAAACGTCGGGAGCACCTGAGCGAAGAGGACATCCTGAGGAACAAGGCCGTCATGGAGACGTGGAGCAAAGGAGGGAACATGGCGGAGCACAGCTACGAGGTTCCTGCGTTCTCACCCACACAACTTTCACACACAAGCGTAACTTCTGTTACTTACACTACCGGTCAAAGGTTTGAGTACACCTTCCATCTGGACTATGGCTAATCGGGCCCTCCTTCATTCTTCAGCAAGATAACGACCCGAAACACACCTTGAAGTTGTGCAAGAACTACCTGGTGAAGGAGGAACGTGAAGGACAACTCAAACTGATGACCTGGCCTGCCCAGTGTCCAGACCTCAATCCCATAGAATTTGTATGCGACAAACTGGACAGAAGAGTCAAAGCAAAGCAACCCACAAGTTTCTCTGGGAATTGCTGCAGGAGAGCTGGGAAGACATGTCGGGTGATTTCCTGCTGAAACTTATTAACCGAATGGCCCGTGTTTGTGAGGCTGTTATCACGGCAAAGGGTGGCTATTTTGAGGAATCCAAGATTCAATTTTCAATGTAATATTCTTGAACATTTCTTTGATGTTCATTTTGTTCATTGTGTTTTTTGTCATTTGTCATTTGTGTTTTTTGTCATTTTAAAGTATTTACAGAAATGTATACGGTGTAAAGCATTGTCAATTATGAGATAAACCTAGTTTCCAGCAGGTGTACTCAAACTTTTGACCGGTAGTGTATATTTCTGTAAACTGTGGGCTTTAAAATCTCTTAACGGATAATACGTCTGCTAAATGATCTGCTGTAAATACACTGTTCAGTCTTTTTAAAGGATTGACTGCAGGCGTTCGGTGTGATGTCACAGTGTTCGGTGTGATGTCACAGTGTTCGGTGTGATGTCACAGTGTTTGGTGTGATGTCACATCCTCTTGCTCACCCACAGCCTGCGAGGAGACAGTCTCTCACTTCCCCCTCTCCAAACACACTCCTGGGAGGAGTACATCACAGCCGAGTGTGTGTGTGTGTGTATATGAGTGTGTGTAGGGTTGATCGTGTGTGTTTATGACCCACGTTGTTGACCGTGTGTGTGTGTGTGTGTGTGTGTGTGTGTGTGTGTGTGTGTGTGTGTGTGTGTGTGTGTGTGTGTGTGTGTGTGTGTGTGTGTGTGTGTGTGTGTGTGTGTGTGTGTGTGTTTATGACCCACGTTGTTGACCGTGCGTGACGCTACGACCACTTCCACGAGTCCGTCTTCCGTTTACATTTTTAGGTGAAAAAACGTTTTTACCATTTTAGTCAAGAGAACGCAGACATTGTTCCAGAAGGTCACGAGTCAAAGGTCAAAGTAAACCAAGTCAGTTACTTGGGATAGTAAATCAGTTATGAGTATTTATGCAGCATAAAACCTCTCTTTGATGGAGAATGTGATTTTGGAACTGACCTGTGCATGGCTGAGGACCTGGCCTGGATTTGTGTTGAAACTGGAACTGGATTCATTACGTTACTTTGAGAAAGTCTTTGCCCTGGTAAATTGCTGAGCAATCCAAGTATTGGGAGGGATTGATAAAAGAAACAAGTCAAGGTACACTACAAAATGGAGTTGCGCTTTATTTTCGGTTTTATTTCGTTAATACATTTTTCTTTCACAAAGCCTCAGTAACGTATTAGGTTTGACTCTTATATTGTTAACATTTTCCACAATGTGAGTCTGTGTGTGAGGATTGAATACATTATACCAAAGTAACTACTTGCACTACTTCACAAATAATAGTACTCATTCTTCTTAATAGCAATGCAATGTAAATAAAATGACAAGAGTTTTGATTTGACAAAATCAGGCGATGATAAGGCTGGATATGGTACCAGAGTTTACCTGATGTGAAAGTGCTGACAGATCAGCCACACTCTAACCTCAGTGCTACAATGCTGCCCCCTGCAGGAAGGGATGTCTTTGATGAGGTGTGTCTAACAGGAAGAGAGAAGCACAGCCCTGCTCACAGACAGACGCTTTAGTTACAGTGGGGACTATACAACATGCCTCCAATGTGTAATACTCTAATAAATTAATTAAAACTATCAAAGAACAAAGTCTGAGAAGAAGAGGAATCAGAGTCTAGTTTTTGAGACATTTCTTTTTTAGCTACAGTTTGAGAAACAGCTTTAAGTCAAAGTGAAACTAAACTACAGTTTAATCAGAAGCCATTACTGAGCTCAAAATAGATTGAGACAGAATGGCGGGCAGATTTTCTCTCCTGGAAGAGGAGCTCTCCTGTCCTGTGTGCACTGAAATCTTCACGGATCCTGTTGTCCTGAAGTGCAGCCACAGCTTCTGTAAAGCCTGTCTGCAGAAGTGCTGGGAAAACAGAAGGGATCTCGGGAGTGCCCGGTTTGCAGGAGAAAATCTTCTATGGATGAGCCTCCCATCAGCCTGTCTCTGAGGAATGCTTGTGAGGCGTTCTTAAAGGAGAGAAGTCAGAGAGCTACAGCAGGATCTGAAGAGCTCTGCAGTCTGCACAGTGAGAAACTCAAACTCTTCTGTTTGGTTGATCAAATACCTGTCTGCCTTATCTGCCAAACTTCAAAAAAACATGAAAACCACAAACTGCGACCAGTTCAGGAGGCAGCAGAAGAGTATAAGGTAATTATCTCATAACAGAACAGAGTTTTTGTTTGTTTTTTAATCAAATTCTTTATTGTGTGTAATAAGTATCAATTGACTTTTTACGTTTTCAAATTTTCAATGGTAAATTCTTTGGGATTCAAAATTAATAAGATCCTGAAAAAGTTCAGCTTTTTCAGCTGTGATCTACTGTGGCCTTGGCTTAGTTTATTACAGTTTAAACAAACGAAAAACAAATATTCGTTTCACATTTTGTCTTTGATATTTACAGAGAGTTATGATCACAAAATGAGGCGTTTTGTGGTCAGGTCTGATTGCACTTTGCACCGCTCCTAACTACATGTCACATGACTGATAGAGAGAGACAGGGAGGGGCTGAAACATGGAGACATTCTCAGAGCTGTGTGAGGGAGCAGTGGACAGCATAGTAGAGTAGGGGTCAAAGTTCATGGCTCAGATATGTGTGTCTGACACAATGTGGTCTTAGAGGGCAGATTATTGTTAATGTGTCATTACAGACTAAAGATACAGTACATGAACAGCCCATTAAACTTGGGACATTGTGCTTTCAGTTGGAGTGAAACCCAGCTCACACAGGCGAGTCCAGGACCAAGTCTGGGAAGCCTTGTTTTAAATGATTACTGGCAAAATACAGTGCATCCGGAAAGTATTCACATCGCTTCACTTTTTTCACATTTTGTTAGGTTACAGCATTATTCCAAAATGGATTAAATTCATTTTTTTTCTCAGAATTCTACACACAATACCCCATAATGACAAAGTGAAAAAAGTGTTTTAGACATTTTTTCAAATGTATTAAAAGTAAAAAAATAAAATATCACATGTACATAAGTATTCACGCCGTTTGCTGTGACACTCAAAATTGAGCTCAGGTGCATCCTGTTTCCACTGATCATCCTTGAGATGTTTCTAGAACTTCATTGGAGTCCACCTGTCGTAAATTCAATTGATTGGACATGATTTGGAAAGGTACACACTAGGGATGGGGGGAAAAATCGATTCAGTTATGAATCGGCGGAAAAAACGTTGCCGCTTATAATCCTACAGATGGCGCAATACAATCTATTCAAACAAATACGTTCATGATTTCCTTCCGGCTAGAAGCGCAGCTTCACGCGTAGTAGCCTAGCTAGGTAGGAATACAAAGGCTATATTCGGAAACAACAAACATGTCGGACGACACTCGCGAGATTCATGCTGCACCTCAACAATTTAAATCGCATGTCTGGAAGAACTCTGGCTTTCATCATTTACTAGGTAAAAATTAGTTCGACATGAGCAATGCTGTCTGCAAACTATGCTACGGAAAAATAAAGTATTGTGGTAATACGACAAACATACGGGCCCATATCACTCGACACCATCCTGAGTTATCAGACAAGGCGGTAGAGGAAGCCAAACATGTTGCAAGCAGCAAACAACGAACGCTGGATACATGTTTTAGTAAGCTCCCCAGCAGTTCGGAAAAGGCTAAACGCATCACAGAATCAATTTCTCATTTTATATGCAAAGACCTTCGCCCTTATAGTGTGGTCGAAAATATAGGTTTTCGTAACATGCTTTACACTTTAGAGCCGAGGTACACAATACCATCAAGACGTTTCTTTTCTGACACAGCCCTGTCCAAGATGTACAACGAGGTCAAGACAGAAGTTAGGGAATCGTTGAGTAATGCTGACCGCAGAGTTGACCGGCTTTCTCCATGTCAAGTGCTACGCACACACCTTGAATCTGGCCTCGCAGCGTGCACTGAAGCTGCCAGCTGTTGCACGGCTACTCGGACGAGTCAGACGCGTAACTGGGCATTTATACTTTAAGTAGGCTAAATTGTATTCATTCTATTTAATTTACCTTTTATTTATTGTTTAAATGTGCTGGGTTTTGAAAAAGTAAGTGGCATACATTTCATAATCTGTCAGCTTAAAGGCACACATTAGTTCAGTTTGTGTGCAGTTGACAGGGCTTGTATACATTCAATAATAGGGCACATTTTTATTTATTTTCTCTATTGGCTGCCCTGCCAACATAAAGTTCATGTTAAGATTTAGGCCTGAAATAAAACTTGGAAAGCTCTAAGTGAATTTGAATATGTGTTGTATTTGAAGGTATGATTCGACTGTTTTCCATGGTCCAGTGTTTTAAAAAATAACCCCAAAAAATCGCAAGAAATTGTAATATCGAATCGCAATACTTACAGAATCGCAATACCCACAGAATCGCAATACATATCGAATCGGCACCTAAGTATCGTGATAGTATCGTATCGGGAGGTCCCTGCCGATTCCCGTCCCTAGTACACACCTGTCTATATAAGATCCCACAGTTGACAGTGCATGTCAGAGTAAAAACCAAGCCATGAAGTCCTAGGAACTCTCCATAGACCTCCGAGATAGAATTGTGTTGAGGCATAGATCTGGGGAAGGGTATAAAAACATTGCTAAAGCATTGAAAGCACCCAGGAGAACAGTGGGCTCCATCATTGTGAGAAGTTTGGAACCACCACAACTCTTCTTAGAGCTGGCCGTCTGGTTAAACTAAGTAACCGGGCAAGAATGGACATGGTCAGGGAGGTGACCAAGAACCCAATGCCCACTCTAAGAGAGCTTCAGAGTTCCTCTGCAGCGATGGGAGAACCTGGTAGAAGGACAAACATCTCTGCAGCACTCCATCAATCAGACCTTTATGGTAGCACTTGGCATTCAGGCCAAAAAGTTCAATTTGTGTCTCATCAGACCGGATAATCTTTTTCCTGATGCTCTTACCCCTGATTCTACAGGAGGTACATTCTGAACGGGGCGATTCGGCAACTAGTTGCCCGAAATGCATTGATTGTCTATGAGAGCGGGCGACTTCCGTGATTGGCCGATTCGGCGATTTGTGGGGGTGGCGGCGACACAGAAAAGTTGAAAATTCTGAACTTTCGCCGATATCGCCCGGTAAGAGCCAATCAAATTCATGTGTTGCTGTTTTTACCTTCCACGCGGAACCAACACAACACCGAAATTTGGTTCCTAGTTCCGACACTTCAA
>JAINUG010002432.1:0-10921 GCA_029706075.1 Aldrovandia affinis
ACTACTGCACACTATAGAAATCCGCCAAGCCAAGAGAATTAAGAAAGCTCAACTTGTGTTTTTATCCTGTTAAATTCCTGTGCGTTTGGTTTAGGTGGATTCCATTGACCTGTGCGAGGTGGCAAAGGAGACGGAAGGCTTTCCGGAAGCGACCTCCGGGAGATGTGCCGAGAGCTGCACTGCTCTGCGTGAGGGACTTCGTTCATAGCAGCCGTGCTGATAACAGGTACACACTTCAGAGCAACAACGATCGGTCCACAGAGAATGGAGTCAGTTTGTGAGGCCATCTTCATCTTACTTCATCTTACTCAAGTTTTACGAGTTCCTAGTCTATTAACTCCCAAAGTCAAGCGGAGGATTTAAAAAAGGGCCTGTTTACTTTTGATCTTGCTATGTCCAACAAAACGCATTGGGCTCATTTTTGGGAAATCCATTCAGTACTTGCCCAATTCAAAATAAATATTCAGTGACAACTTTGAGATTACAAAGCCTGTTATTTATGTACAAAGCCTGTTGATGTTAATGTTAAATCCATTTCACATTTAATTTTTTCTCGCCCTCTACGACACAACCCTGCCATAATTTAAATGAAAATTAAAAACCACATTTGCATTAGCAGTTTCTTATTGCAATCGCATGATCCATGACAAAAAGGAAATGATAATTCAATTTGCCATTTAACATATCGTTTTTTCGTAATCTTTTCATTGTATCCGTTTGCATTATCATTTCCGTGTGGTCACGCAAAAACCCTGCCAAAAATCCGCAAACTGAACATGCAAACTGTCAAAGCTGCCCATCAAGGCGGGGCCTCGAAGAAAGGGGCGTTACAGGGGACTGTTCAAACCACTGAATTTATGGTTCAACTTCAGTGGTTGTCTGTGATTTCGGTCGTCAGGCAGTTACCAGGCTAGACACAGATTTAATTTGAATTTTGGCGCAGATATGCTTCCATAGTTATTTAGTCGAGAACGGGGCTTAAGTGGCCTTGCAATACTGTGGTTTGGAAACGCAACATGTATTCCCCCCCTCCCTCTCCAGCCCAGAAGATGATTGCATCAGACCAATCCAGCAGCAGGACTTGCAGAAGGCCAGCCAGAAAATGAAGAAGTCCAAGACTGCAGGAGCACACAATGTTCTGATGCATGCTGCTTTAGACTGAGTCCGCCTGGGGAAGCGCTCTCCGGGAGGGATGATTCACACTTTTTCTTTCGCCACCCCCCAAATTAAGTTTACATTTCCTCATTAAAAAACGGAAACCGCGGTTTCGAGGTGGGAAGGGGAGCGTGGACATTGCGTTGTGGAGCGGGGACATTGCGTTGGATTTGAAGGAGAAATGTAGTCGCTCCGTCGAGGACTTTCCCAGACACACCAAGATCGACATGGTTGAGGGGCTGCGCAATTTAGCCTAAACGCTGCTTCTTTCTTTACCAAATCCTCCTACGCTTTCTTCCAAAAATGTACAAGAGTGCTGGATATCATAAAATCTCTGCAGTACGTATGAAGGGGTACACGGGGTGCCTCTGATTGTTGATATAATAATTAATAAAAAAAATATTTCCGGCCAGAGAAGACAGAATACTTTGGGGGAACTCCATATGGAAAAATGTACCCAGAAGTGCTGAAGAATAGTTTTTATTTTTGGGGTTGGTAATGACAGATGAGGGCTGCTGAACACTGAGCGAGATTACATAAGAGTACTGGCGTAAGACGATGAGGTGGAGGTGCAGTTCCAGTTCCAGTTGACACTTATTTCCGTGGTGGAGCAGGGGATTTGATGCAAAAATTAAAAGTGTTCCATTATATTGTACTATAATGTGGTCTTTTGGTTTATGACTGTTCAAATATGTAGAACCATTATTTATTGACAGTTTAGGTTGGCAGTATCCTTATCTGGTGTGCTTTCACTGCCTTCAGTAAGAGGAGGAAAAGCAGGTTTTGCAGGATCTTTTCGACTTAGTCCTCATTACCTCCAGTCATAGAAGTGCAGTTTTTACCTCATTTCCCTCGTGAATGACAGTTCAACAGAGGTCCACTGGACAAACCGCAGCTGTAAAATGCTTCTTGTGCTGAGTTTCCATTGCTCGTTTAGTTTGTTCCATTGGCTTGGTACAGTACAAGCAGGACATATAATATGGGGAGAATCAAGTACCCCAATTGGTCTGTTCTGCACATAATAAACGAAGGGTTTTAGAAAATGTAAATAAATGTATTGCAAAGACAAAAATTGCCAATTCTGTTTGTTTTAATTTTTTTTTGTGAACTATATTTGGAGGTCATGTATAGCATTTTACATTTTTGTCTGGATTATTGAACTGCTGTTCTAATAAAACATCAGTCAAAACGTACCTTTTCTTTTGTGTATTAAATATGGAAAAACATTTGAAGATATTGGAAACATGCAATACCCCAAGATACTATGCAAGGTTCAGGCCCTTACACCTTGCACTTGATATACGATTTATTTGCAATGGAAAAAATGTGGCGACTGAATTGGATTTTGTAGCTCAACCATGTGACCTATGTATGTGCATTGGATTTGTCGCTCTCCATTCACTTCTATAAGGCAGCTAAAACGGTCTCAAAATGACACTTCTAGCACGTATACGAACGCGAAGAAGTGGATTCTGTCAATACAAACAATAACCAGTCCTCATACGTATTTTTTTTTAAAATTAAATGGCCCTTTCCTGGCTTTTTCATATTTTATTTGGAACGTAGATCCGGTAGGTAATTCTTGCGCCAGAAACAGCGTTAATGCGCCGATGCGTCAGAAACCACTCATTGGTCCAAATTTCCATGGAAGCAAGCGTTCCTGGTAGTATATATCTATGGTAAACAAACCGACCTGCCAACATTTTGCTAGTCTTTTCTGGTAGCTTGCTAACAACATTGAAGAAAATAGTACTTTTATAAATAATTTTAATTACACAAAAAAAAATATGTAAGAGGACTGGTTATTGTTTGTATTGACAGAATCCGCTTCGTTCTCGTTCGTATACGTGCTAGAAGTGTCATTTTGAGACCGTTTTAGCTGCCCTATAGAAGTGAATGGAGAGCGACAAATACCCTATTCTGGATTATCACCCCAGGGGAGCACAGAGCAACTAACAAACATATTTGCCACCATTTGGACTCATATCATGGCCAGGTAACTACACAACCCAAAGTTCAGTTACATTTGTATTTTGTTTTATTGGAAGAAGGAGGAAACCACAAAAAGCTAATAATAATGTAAAGTTTTTATTTCTACTAAAATTCTAGTTTACAAATTTATAATGGCACAGCTACTGTAAATATTAAAAGATAATCAGTTAAGGCACAAAGTTTGAAATTAATAAATACTTTTATCCTTCACAAATGTGAAGCTTTTTCCCCATTGTTGCAGGCAAAGCTTATACAATTGAAGAACCCTTACCCTTTAATTACTAATCAGGTAAATTCATATGTAAATATGTAAATTCCAGATTAAAATCATTCACTGGGCATCCAATCACAGCTTTAAATAGAAAGGTTACATAATTAAAGCACAGTAGTACATTCATATTGACATTCAACAGAAAAAGGCACTTGAGTTTTGTGGACGATGATGCAGAAATGACCCTTTATATCATAACTGATGCCATGAATTGTCCTTTTTAATACACAGTGAACACAGCATAAGAGGTAAAAAATGTTGAAAAATACTTTTGAATGTAATTTCTGTGCTATCCAGGTGACAGTGAGTTGACACATGTGCTTCATTTTTTAAATTAGAAGGGTAATCCCAAACCTTGGACTAGACATAACTTCACTTCCCTTCCCTTCTTAAATTACACAACCTGAACAGCACCACATGCAAAAGCATGTGTCACAAGTATCGCTGCCATATACCATAGCTGCAATCACTCAACCACAGCACTTCTGGAAACTGGAACAGAAAACGCCCACTCATCTACTTCCTAAACGTTCGACACCACGGCTGAAACTATCACAGAATCAGGAATACAGATAAATTACAGAACAATGCAGCTAAGCCAAGGCAGTTTTACACTCGTACCATAAAAATAGGTCTGCCTTTAATCTAAACATGATATATAAAAAGAATAATTACGAAAGGGAAAACTGGAAATGTTTTATTTCATTGTGGCCCAAGTTGGCCCCGAGGCCTTTGGAGAAGAGGTGGTCCGTTCACTGTCCTTCTGTAGAGGAGTAGTATTCGGTGAGGACCTTCCAGGCCTTCGGAGCCATGAACCCGTCGGGCGGGTTCTCCCGCTCCGCGCCATCTTCCTCATGCGGGTGCCGGAGATGAACTCGAACTTCCGGCGTGTCTGCGAGGTGCAAAAGGCGGGACAGCGTGAGCGAGGGGGGAAACGACGCCCGGGCGACCTCGAGCCCGCCCCGATGGCGTCCGTTCGCAGCCCGGGTGGCTCACCGTTCTTTGTCGTAGAAATCCATGGCCTTCTTGACTTTGTTGTAGGCGGCGACTCTGAAGGGGATAATCTCCACGGAGGTGAGGCCGGGGGCCATGGTCAGCACCTTGCTCCCGTGGGTGGGCTCATACAGGTCCTGCTTGGTCTCCCGGTGGGGCATGCCGGCCCGGGTCTCTGCCTACTATGTAGAAGTTGGCGCCAGCTATCATCCGGGCCCTGCAGTGCCACTGCACCTGGGGGGTGCAGAAAAGTCGACACCATGTAAATATTCACAGAGAGCAATGACCTCAGTTCATGACCACAACTGTTTGCGTATGTGTACCAGGGAGGGGGGCACAAGAGCAAAACAATACCACAAATGGCCACAAATCTGTGGGTCGTTGGAACTTTCTTTGGTCAACTTTCTTTGGTCAATTTGTTTTGAGAGGCTCCGCATAATGACGCGTGACTTGGTGTTGGCCAAGCTGAGGGGAGTGGGTGGCCCCTCAGCCGGAGAGCAGGGTCAGTACTCTGTAGGCCCAGCGTACATCATGGGGCAGGGGAAAATGGCACGATGGTGGCGTCCGGGTCCAGCACGCCCTCCTCCAGCACGGCGTGCTGCTTCATGCGCCAGTCCAGCGGCACGTCGTCGTCCTGGTCCAGCCCCCAGGGTGGGCAGCGTGACGGAGCCGCCGGGTAGCCGCGCTCAAGCAGCCGCCGCTGGTGTCCTGCATCAGCAGGGCGTGGCCGTTGTGGACGGGGTTGCGTAGCTGGGCAGCGAAGATGGCGTCTGGCAGACGCATAAAGGACTAATATTTTGTTGGACCTTTTAGCTTTGATTACGGCGCGCATTTGTTGTGGCATTGTTTCGACAACCTTATGCAATGTCACAACATTTATTTCCATCCAGAGTAGCATACATTTTTGGCTGAGATCTTGTATTGACGACGGGAGAGTCGAACCACTCCGTAAAGTCTTCTCCAGCACATCCCAAAGACTTTCAATGGGGTTAAGGTCAGGACTCTGGTGGCCAATTCATGTGTGAAAATGATTCCTCATGCTCCCTGAACCACTCTTTCACAATTTGAGCCCGATGAATCTTGGCATTGTCATCCTGGAATATGCCCATTGATGGGATAACCTGGTCATTCAGTACATTCAGGTACTCAGCTGACTTCATTTTATTGCTGCATAATGTTGCTGAGCCTAGACCTGACCAATTGAAGCAACCCCAGATCATAACACTGCCTCCAGAGGCTTGTACAGTGGGCACTATGCATGACGGGTGCAACGGCGACTTTTTTTTTGGCCAGGCAGTGTATAAGACCACATACAACAGATTTTTACACTTCACCGGTTTATACTTCACCGGTTTACACCCCGGTGACATTAGCTCTATTTATGTCTTGATCTGTTATCCTAAAGACGAGGCACCGATTCTGTCACATTTCCATACGTGCTATCGGACAGAGGCGGTGATTGTTACTTACACAAGGCATGGCACATTTTCTTCAACAAACATATAAAGCAGAAAGCAAAGCTAATTTGCCGGTGGTTAACGTGGAAGGCAAATGCTACCTTGATGTGAGGGTGCTGCGGACAGGATGTCCCCCATTGCCTGGAACAGCGCTCCTCCTTGCGGTGCTCGTAGAACTCAGGGTTGCGGAGAATCGCCACCCTGCGACCCTTGAACTCCAGGGCAAAGGCAGCGCAGCTATCCAGGCTCTCTTTTTCTCCGTGGAAACGGGCAGGACGATGGGCACCGACAGGTTGATGGTGCCACCTGCCAACGCATCATGGCAGCAAGAGACGTGAGTAACAGAGAGACTTGAGCTTGATCATCGCCACAAAGTATTGAAGGAAACACTGCAGTGAAGGCTAGACACTCGAAAATGTTACTTTACTTGAACCGTGAACACAATCTTCATAGCCATAGAGTAATATAATGGAGTAATCTGAATTGAATCAACTGAATTATTTTCAGAGTCTTTTTCAGAGATGTGGATAATCCCAAAACACCAGCATTCTCCATACATAACAATGTGAGGTGGTTAATAATGGCGATTCTGCGGTTACCGTCGAGCAGCGTGCCCAAAGTGGAGGACTTGCAGGTACTCCTCTCTCTCATGAAGCCCTTTGAGGGGGTGGCCCAGCCCTCTGCTAACACCTGCACCCACTGCAGGTCCAGCTGGTGAAAACAGGAAACTAGTATGACCATTTGAGCAGCCTGTATCATTAGAACCATCCTGAACTTGATAGATGATTCAGGCGTGTACCTGTTGCAGTTCGAAGGGCACATTCCACACAACTCGCCGGTTTCTCACCGTGACTTCAGTTATGTTGCATACTTCCACTGGACTATAATTCTCTTATATTGCATAAATACTGAACAAATGTAATGTGTTTTACCTACGGTTTTTACATACCACGATTCATAACCGGTTTGTATTGTTTTATACAGGACTGACTGTACTGAAAATTTATCAAAATGTAACATTTTGCAAGTCATGCAGAAAACAGACCTCATGTGCCTCTCATTAGTTAAAGTCCCTGCACTGTGTTCTGAATCATCATAACCCTAGTGAATGAGGGGGTCGTTGACCTGTAAGCACTGCCCCTTGGAGTGCAAACACAACCCAACTTTACAATATGACACTGGCAAGGTTACTAGCTATTAGAAAAGTACACAATCAAATTCTCTCTACAATGTTGTTGAATGCAGCAATTTCCCTGCCCGTTCTGAAACTGGTTTCTTCCCGCAGACATTTAGAGTGAAAGATTAACTCCGGTCTTTCCAAATGTTGCATGACACTTGAGCCGTGCCCCCGACACCAACATAAAAGACAATGAAGCTGATGTGTCTTTTAGACTGACTCTTCTGTATATAAAGCCATTTAAGTCAAACACTCGCACTAACACACACAACCAAATTCCCATGCTTTGCAAACGTTTTACAGTGCCATAACAATAAACGTGATTAGTGACACAGTTTGTACACATGCTGTAGTGTATCCATCTTTTTCCATCCATAAAAATTGCAAACTGTGTTTCAGTCATACACAGTTGTGTGCTCATTCATGGGGACTGGCTCTTACCTTGGTGATGCTGAGGGTGGGCAGGGTTTTGGCATCAGCGATGGCCCGGTTCAACTTGTTTTCGGACACAAACAGCTCATTCACCTCTTCCATGACCCCGGTGGGCACGACACCCTGCGTAACATTTCATCCGATTCACTTCACGCAGACTCCTTCAGCACCCCAACAGAGGGCACTCACAACTGTTCTCTAACCACTAGCAGACACTGCAGACACTCACTGAGAATTTCACTGGCACATTATTAGACCCTGTGTAATCACATTTCTTTTTACAGTGTAATGTGTTGCCACAAGGTAATGTGTATGCCGTAATGTAAAAATGTATACTTTTTACAAACTTATAAACAGGTAAGAAACATGGTCTAATGGACCAATACCAAATCCTCCTGTAGTGGTCAGTATAAGAACTTAATTACAGGATGGAAAAATGAATTTAAACCTCCAGCTGAATAAGATATGAATCTCTTTTGGCCCTTATGCATCCGCGTGCCTAGGCCCTGGCTATTGGGCTATAGCCCCGGGTCTCAAGAAGGCGAGTCGCCATGTGTAAAACGTAACTAACTTTACTCCACCCCGCCCCTATCTCTCTCTCTCCCTCCTTACCCACACGCAAAGTAGCCTGCTGGCGGGATGGATTACGTTAGTTGATTCGGGATGAGACGACAGAAAAATGAAAAAGGTAACCTTAACATTACAAAGATATAACGTATAGCTAGACAGCAAAGATACCGCGTATTACGTTATTATTTTTTATAACTTTGTACTGATGAAACGTCCACCATATGGCCAGTGGAGCCATTTGTTCGTTGCTAGCTGTCAGATTAGCTTAACTTGCCACCGCACCATAGCCTACTCAAACAAGATCAACCACCCAGAAGCAAGTACGAGGCTGAAGTTGGTTCTTTATTTGCAGCTTCTTATTCGTAATTCCCAGTTCACCTTAATTTTTTGAACTGGTTTCTTATTTGCGACTACTTGTTCGCAATTTCACAGGCTGGTTCAGAACATGCACGAAAATGTGTCTGCGGGCTATTTAGCTCCTTTTAAAGGCTTAAAATCGTTTTGGCCGCACGTTACACACTACATCAATGCAAATATACACATAATTTGTATAAAGGTTATTTTGGCAAATAAGAAACCAATTTCAGCCTGTTTTTCATTTGTTTTGAGCATGAAACATGTACTGGGCCAGGCAAAAATCAGTACATGTATATTTGCATTGACATATTGTGTATAATGTGTGGCCCAAGACGATTTAACCCTTTAAAAGGAGGGGCTAAATTAGCACGCAGATGCATTTTCGCCACCACTTTTGAATGGAAAACCCATTTGGGCCGGGCAGAAATGACACTGGTTGAATAGGGAGTAGCCTCTCTTCGAGAATCAGTGGCATTAGAACTGGCCCAAAATGAATAAACCCTCTAAAAGCTGTCCTGATTTCGCAATGGATCGCATAAGCGTTCACCATAATATTTGCCTAAGTCCAGAACTGTGAATAAAAAACCAACTTCAGCCTGTTTTTCATTTGTTTTTGAGCATGAAACATGTACTGGGCCAGGCAAAATCATTTTTTTATACAAAGTACATGTATATTTGCATTGACATATTGTGTGTAATGTGCGGCCCAGGACGATTTAACCCTTTAAAAGGCATTTTCGCGCATGTTCTGAATCAGCCTGTGAAATTGCGAACAAATAAGAAACCAGTTCAAAAATTTAAGGTGGACAGGGGAATTACGAATAAGAAGCTACGAATAATGAACCAACTTCAGCCTCGTGAAGCAAGTGCATTTTTATGCACATTAACTTTATTTAACCTTAGTTCTCAGGGTCACTGTTCGCTAGTGTTCCAACTAACGTTAGCTAGAAACCAAATGTGGGATAATGGTCTCACCGATGTTAAAAGTGTTACGTGTATGATGGCTAACTCGATAATGCATAACATTAATGTTTGGTTATGATGTGTTCACTAACTCAGCTAGCGTTAGTAACGTTACCCAACCCAGTATTTAAATAGAAACAGAATAATATCTAATAATACAGCATGATCCAGCGACATGAGAAAGAAGGAGGGAGGGAGGAGATTTTGCAAGAGCACAAATAAAAATAATAATAAAAGATTGGTTTTTGTTTGCAGTAGGATATTGTCAGCTCGTTTCGAGTGCTTTTGTTTAACGTTATAATTTTTAACAGCAGATTAATAAATACTGTTCTCAAAAGGCACTAGAAATTAGCATTTAAGTTTGGTTTTTCAAAATGTTCTAGCACTAAAGTGTCCCCCACAGATGCCAAACCACTCTGGAAGCCCTTGGCCCTTTTGATTTGATTAAAAATTTTTACATTTGTACTGTTACTGTACCATTAATTTGAATAATTAATCTTGAGTGAAATAGTTTTCTAGGTTGATGTGCCCAAAAATTTACATTATGTCCTGGGCTGACACCCGGTCTAGACACGCCCCTGCCTTTATGTATAACTATTTTCAGAATTGTGATTTGAATTGCACAGGGACTGTACCGCAGACGGAGGGAGCTGAAGGAGGCCTGTAGACTCACCTGCTCCTTCAGGAGCTCCACCACTTGCTGGATGCACTCGTTCACACTGATCTCCCGGTCTTCAGCACCAGTTCAGGGGGCGTCTGGCTTCTCATAGTCAGAGTCATGCCAGTGAAGCCTGTGACAAGTTGGGCGAGTTTTCAGTCAGACAAAGGAGGGCAAACCTGGGGCCTGTTCCAGAAACAGGATTACCAAGTTAGCTGGATAAGTGCATTGAGTGAAACTCTGAACCCTCTCAAATGTCGAACATGGACTGAAGTAAAAAGAGCTGTTCCGGGTTTTACTCAGTGCAGTTATCCAGCTAACTCAGTAATCCTGCTTTCTGGAACAGGCCCCTGGGCTCCTGAGCAGTTCAGTAAAGGTGCTCACAGAATGGGCCCAATAGTAACACGTTTGAGTGTGAGTTGTGTTGTTATCAGCCTATGATCAGGAGACCGCAACAGCCCTACAAAATTACACAGGTAAAGTGGGTTTAAGTTTGCCAGGGTTCTCAAGTTTTCACAACATAAGTGCTAACAGCATGCCCTAGTGCGATATGCCTAACCCTGCAATCTGTATAAACTCTCCTGTATACTGTGTGGCCCCTGTGTAAACTAGTCAGTGGCCCCAGGCAAGTGCATAAGACGTGTGTGTGCTTCAACTGCTGTGCTCACCCACAGGTGTATGGCTGGCACGGAAATGACTACAGAGGCACTGAATTAAACAAAAAGGTTATTTTCATAAGCCCATCAAAACCAAACCTCATACCACTAAGAATTCGCTTCATGAATTTCAGCTGTCAGGCCATTTTCAGCTGGGATAGGAGCTCTTTACCTCATAAGTTGGAAGAGGTTTCGCTTTTTCACTCTACCGAGTTGCAAACACAAAAAAAAAAATACGTC
>JAINUG010002433.1:0-10905 GCA_029706075.1 Aldrovandia affinis
TCTTTTCATTCAAACACTCGGTGTTGGTGTTTTATTTATTCCTTTGTTTGTGTCTTTGTGGCACCTAGTCACCCGTTGGGTGATATTTTGGTTTCCCCTTTTGTTATTGTTTTCCCATTCTCTGTTACTTCAGAGTTTGTGGTTAAACTGTATAGTTACAGTTTAACTTATCGATACCCCCGGGGTTCTGCGATTGGCACCAATCCCTAAACCCACCGTCACATGGAGTGACTGCAATTCACAAAAACAGATACAATACAGCAAAACATGTAACATATTGGATGCGTAAAGTGGAAACAATGGTGTAGTTGCACTGTTGTGTATTTATTTATATTTCTCAGCTGGATGTTGGCACTTGTTTAGGTTTTAGTAAGTGATGGTTAAATTATGATATGGAGGTACCTGCGTTTATCCCACTACACTCAAAAAGATTGTATGCAGTCTTGTGAAGACTACATTACATTACATTTTAAGTATTTGTCAGACGCTCTTATCCAGAGCGGCTTACAATATATGCATTAGTACATGGGTAGACAACACCTAACGTAACTGTAAATACATTAACTACCCCCCCCCTCATATCCCCCTCTCTCTCCCTCCCCCTATATATATATATATATATATATATATGTACGTATAGAAAGAGATTAAATATACTATTTCAAGATTAAATATACTGATGTTCTTCTGTATTTTCAAGATTTTAAATATCCAGTATACGCATGTCTGAACTAAAGGGCCATGTTAATTTTAAAGATTGTTACTCCAAACTGTGAATTCTTAACATTCCACCTTTTAATTATCCTGCGAAACGACACTCCACATTTAATTATTGTAAATACAAATCACTGACACTTTCAACAAATACATTACGGAACGAATGAAAGTGATGATTGGTCTGAAGCTCTCTAATTTTAGTAATTTTGGGAAATCAGTGCATTCTTTACAAAAACCAAAGATATGAATAGTGAAAGTATATGTAACTGAAAAAAATTCATATAAAAGCTAATGAACGCTTAAATTCAAGAAATAGATTCGTTAGTTTTATTGAGAATAGCCTATATCAAAAAAGCAATGTTTAAATGCTTACGATTTCAAAAATATATATATACTGTATATATATATATGTACGCCTCGCCTATTACATGACGTCTTAATTGTTCTAATTTTATTCATATATTATAAAGACTGGTTAAAAAACGTGTTAAATACAGTGTTTACAGATGCTCAGGGTAATGGTAGTAACCACAATCTAGCATCCATCCAATCCAAATATTCAATTAAAACAAAAATATCTCTTGTACCCAAATTCCTAAGCACACAAGTACATCTTCATCCTCCCTTTTCAAATCCCACCCCTATAATAACACTGCATAATACCTGTGCTTTTCACCATGTCCTAAGATTGAAACTCAGACCCAAACCTAGTTATTTGTTCATACTACAACATACTATTGTCCTGAATAGCAGCAAGCAATCCTTTGGGTTCTGTGATATGATATCTCAGTCTGTGTATAATCCTCAATCATAGCAAGTTAAAGAACTGTTTAGAAAGTGAGTTCTATTTCAGTGACTATTTAGAAAGGGATTTTAATGTTTGTATCTCTGGCCCAATACCATTGTTAATTAGCATGTTGTAAAACTCATTTTAATGAGTTTAATCAAAATATGCCACTCCACTGAGAATGATACATTACATTACATTACAGGCATTTGGCAGACGCTCTTATCCAGAGCGACGTACAACAAAGTGTTAACCGTAGTCAAGAACAGTTTATAATAACAGATGATAATCTCTACATGTCAAATTACCGACGACAGTAACAAAAACAATATTAACTACTTCATTAGAATACGTTTAGATGCATTAAAATACCTTACCATTTGACGTTAACGGGCAACATTCCTCATTAAGAGGTCCGCCGGAACTTGTAACACCTTTTCGGAGGATAGAAAAGCCACATTGCTTTATGAATTCACAGTTTCTAATTGGCCCATTGTTCCAACAGAGTAGGGGAGAGCGGGGTATGTTGGCACACTTTCCACTGTGTCTTACCTGTACTGGGCACAATACATCAGAGTGGTATAAATGTCATACCGAATGAAAGGTGGAAGTCTTGGGCACATATTTTGTATGAATTGCATTTTCATGTATTATTTCAGTATGGAGTTGTAGACAGTTACATAGAGGGTGTGCACTTGGGACGACTTACCCCACCAGTGGGTAAGTTGTCACATTGGATTATCAACAAATAAGAACACAACACAGTAATTGTGAAGAAAACATTTCTTTTTACTTTAAAATTCAAAAAACAACCAAGTACATTTCATTACAGAACTCATCTAATCAGACTCATCTTCCGAGTCACAGTTCTGGCACACATAAATTGTGTGGCCTGGGGGTGCAAGCATCATGGGCCCACTTCTTGCATCTCCCACACTGCACCCAAGTCTCGTTTGGGCGGCTGTTCGAGAATGGCTCCATGCAGACTAGGCATAAGCATTCCCCTTCATCCGCTGGTGACTCGTCCAGGTTTCTTTTACCCTTGCCTTTTTATTCCCCAGAAACAGCCTTTTTTAGATTGCGATGTTTCAATTTGTAGTGCTTGCTTCACGGGTGTGTCTGTTAAAATTGCGGTCCTGCGCCGCTTTCTTCCGTTATTAGCTTGTTTTCGGGGACCAGCTTTGGAAATGGCCGGAGGTCCTCTGGAGTTGGTAGTCTGCTGGCATGGGAACTGACCGGGTCTGGGTGTGTCTCTGTGCCTGTGCTTGTGCCTGGCAGGGCAGGGTTGGTGCTTGTACCTGGCAGGGCAGGGTTGGTGCTTGTGCCTGGCAGGGCAGGGTTGGTGCTGGGGCCTGATGGGGCAGGGCGATCCGTGACATAGGATGGCGCAAACTCAGTTTCCAAAAAGATGTCCCTGTTGTAAGGCTGTACCCCAGCTACCTAAAGCCAGCCTGAATGTTCAGGGGGGTTGCCGCCACAGGATACGCGATTGCCACAATCCCAGGAATGTCATAAATAGTCATTGTTTTCCCAGGATTGTTCCTCATCCATGCATCACACGCCGTGTTGATGTGCTTTTTAGCGGCCCGTAGACAGACCTGTCTAAGGGGTTGAAGCCGATGAGAGCAGTGGGGTGGGAACGAGACCATAATTATGCCGTTTTCTTTGGCGTAATTGAGTCCATCAATGGACATATGAGATATGTGGTTGTCCAGAAGCAGCAAAGATGGTTTCTCCTTTGAGCATTTTGTATGCTCAGTGAAATGTTTAAGAAAGTCAACAAAGTGCACATCTTTCATCCACCCCGATGGATTTGCCGCCCCCCTGCTGCCAGGTGGTCCGCTGTTTAAAAAATGGTCTCGGAAGTTGACACGGGGGAATATGAAATATGGAGGTATACTATTTCCTGTGGCTGACACAGCACAGGCCAGTGTGACCAGTGTCCCCCTTTCAGCGGAGGTCAGCGACCCTACTTGTTTGAATCCGTCTGGCCACTACTTTGTCAGGCTTATGGACCGTGGTCACCCCAGTTTCGCCCACATTCCATATGTCCCCGGTCCAAATCGATGCCTGTCCAGCACATTGGCTAAATTGTCGAAGAAGGCATTTACATTTTCCCGGTTGAAGCTACTAGCTCTGGCAAGGCTCGTTGCCTCAGGCTTTCTTATCGACAGCATTGGGTGCCTTTTTAAAAGGCTGTAAACCATTCGGAGCTGGCCTTTCTGTTTCAGCCCCACGTTGGTGAGAACTGCAGCTTGTGTGCCACAGCAAACTGGTAGGCAAGTCTTTTGGTCTCACTAGGCGACAGACCGAAATAAATGTCCGCTGACCTGGCAATATAATGAACCAGCTGCATCTCCAACTCAGGTGGAAATATCTGCCGTGGCTTTCTATAGCCAACCAATGTTGTTGGCATGGCTGCCTGACTGACAATCTCTTCGCTGGTAATCTTTTCACAATACCGAGCCAGAGTACGGTAGTTTATATTAAAATCGTTTGCTGTGCTTTCTGATTGATATGTTCTCCAGCTTCACCTGTCTGACTGCCTTCAGCATTATATCCGGAGCTGTGCTACCATTCTCTGTCTTTTCTTTTATAATTTCGCACCATCATCTCACTTTATTTTTGGTTCCTTCGATGGTTTGTTCCTTTCCTTCCTCCCCTCAATGCATATTTCCTTCAAAAACAAATTTAAATTAGCCTCATGTGACAACTTGCCTCAAAGCCATTTAGACAACTAGCCCCAAACGGGCATGTGGGCAAACGTTTGTTAAAAACACGGTTAGTTCGACAAAATACTGCAGCTAACATATAAATAAACACATTATTGTTTCCTCATTCGGGTACAGAAACATAATTTAGGACATTTTTATACCTAACACGGTTTATTACATGAAATACACGACACCATTTACTTACTTTTGCAGGAAAAAGGCGAACGCCTCTGCTTGACTGCAATTAAAGAGGCCTGTGACCACCTGTGCAAAGTAATTCAAGCTGGCCCTAATTGCACCAAAGCAGCTATTCCATTTTTAGATGGCGCCCCTGTGGTTGGAGGTATGAACAGTGTGACAACTTACCCGTGTGACAACTTACCCTGCTCTCCCCTACATATGCGAGACCTTCTTGGACTTCATCATTCGAGACCCTTAGAGCTCACAAACGCAGTATCAACTGCAGTGCTCCGAGTTACTAACCGTAGTGTTAACCGTAGTCAAGAACAGTTTATAATAACAGATGATAATCTCTACATGTCAAATTACCGACGACAGTAACAAAAACAATATTAACTGTTCAAGCGCCACCCAACGGAATGCAAAGGAGAAAATATCAGCGATATGCCAAAAGCCATAGTACATATTTGGGACTGATTGCCAGTGTCATTCAGAAATCTCCGAATAAAAGACTCACCTTCTGCCAGGTATGAAATGCGTGAAATGGCATAATATGAAATACAATATAATCTGTAAAAGTTGCGCCATCTGTTAGCAATGTTTTCAGATAGCACTTGTTAAACGTTAGACCATCATAATTTGGTGCATCTTAATGTGTAACATTTTATTTAAATATTTTCTTTTCTTTCAACAGATAATGGACAACTTGGAAGCCTCTGTCTCAGGGGACAGGAGGGGCCTGATGAATAATATTAGAGTCTGCTTGTCATCCAACGACTGTTTTCACGAAGGTTTGTAATGTGGACAATTTCAAATTGTGCCTTGAATGCCGATATGCTATTATTTGTCAATGCTGTTTTCTTCCTTTCCAGTTCCTATACAGTTTGTATAATCTAACGCGTATCTGTTCTTTTAGGTTCCATCTGTCCCGAGCATCCAAACTCAAAGAGAAATTTCTGGAAAGTTGATGAAAAGCCGTATAACTCCCAAAATGCTGCGACGCCACTTCAAGGGTATGCTGGACATCTTCCTGAACTGATCTCCAGTGTAAAAGGGGTCTGGCAACACGGGAGACAATGAGAAGATCCCCAACGCACCAAAGCCACGTGTTTCTGTCATAAAGGAATGCGTAAGTTTAGCGGTCCATTTTCCATTGAGTGTCTTTTTGAAGAAAGACACGTGCTCTCATCCGCGCCCCAATTACAGCGCACTGTACATGTTGCCCAGTACATCCAAGAGAGAAAGTCAACATTTAATGCGCAGCGTTCAGAAACGCAAGAACCAATCAGACCCCTGAAGAGGATGCGCTTGTGTCCTGACTTGCTTGTCACCGTGTTCCCGAGAGAAATAATTGCTTCTCAATTCCACGTTCCCAAAACATCAACTTTACTAACCATCTGAATTTTCCTCTGAATGCCTATACTTGTGGACAATGACATTTTGGAGTATATGATTGTTGTAAAGAATGTGCACTTTTGCCCCACCATAGTTATTTCTTGAGATTATTGAAATGTTTTAAATATGTATTGTTTTTCTCATAATAAATCTATTTTCATTAACTTTTTGTTGTTGTTGATTTTACTATAGTCCAACCCCACAGGATTCGGCTATATACGGCCAACAAGTCCAGCATATATCTAATGATAAGATATCTGCACACGTGTTACTGTACACACTAAGGGGAGCGTGGATGGAGTGACTGCAATTCACAAAAATAGATACAATACAACAAAACATGTAACATATTGGATGCGTAAAAGTGGAAACAACGGTGTAGTTGCACTGTTGTGTATTTATTTCTATTTCTCAGCTGGATGTTGGCACTTGTTTAGGGTTTTAGTAAGTGTAGGTTAAATTATGATATGGAGGTACCTGCATTTATCCCACTACACTCAAAAGATTGTATGCAGTCTTGTGAAGACTACATTACATTACATTTAAGTATTTGTCAGACGCTCTTATCCAGAGCGGCTTACAAGATGATGCATTAGTACATGGGTAGACAACACCTAACGTAACTTTAAATACATTAACTACCCCCCTCATATCCCCCTCTCTCCCCCTCCCCTATATATATATATGTATGTATAGAAAGAGATTAAATATACTATTTCAAGATTAAATATACTGATGTTCTTCTGTATTTTCAAGATTTTAAATATACAGTATACGCATGTCTGAACTAAAGAGCCATGTTAATTTTAAAGAGTGTTACTCCAAACTGTGAATTCTTAACATTCCACCTTTTAATGATCCTGTGAAACCAGACCAATGCATCTCCCCATGAACTAGACATATTTACAGTAAAAGAATATATGAGTGGAAAACGATCATATAAAAGCCAATGGATGCTTTAATTCAAGAACTTGGATTGTTAGTTTTATTAAGAATATATCAAAGACAGGTTTCAATGGTTTTGATTTTAAAAAATATAGGTCATATTTACGCCACATATCCACAAAATTCCTATCTTATTTACACAACGCACTGTTCTCGTTTCATTAATGTATGAAAAAAACTGGTTAAAAAAACGTTTTTAATACGATGTGTAACTAAAATTATTTTACAGATGCTCAGGGTAATGGTGGTATCCTCTATAAAATTATTATAGGTTGCCACAATTCATCCACCCAAATCTAGCATCCACCCAATCCAAATATTAGAGTAAATGAAAAGATCTGTTGTACCCAGATTCCTAAGCGTTTATATGAATTAAAATACACAAATAAACCTTCGTCCTGCCTTTTTCAAATTCCATCCCTATAATATCACTGCATAGCACCTTTATTTTGACAAATGCCGTTAGATTGCAACTCAGACCCAAACCCAGTTATTTGTTCATACTACAACATACTATTCTCCTGAATAGCAGCCAACAATCGATTCAATTCTGCGATATAATACCTAAGTGTGTGTGCAATCCTCAATCATAGCAAGTTAAAGAGCTGTTTAGAAAGTTAGTTTTATTTTTATTTCAAAATATGTCGCTTTACTAAGACTGTTATTCTCTAAATGTCAAAATAACGACGACAATAACAAAAACAATATTTACTACTGCATTAGAATAGCTACGTTTATATGAATTAAAATACATGATCAATTGAATCCAACAGGTCGACATTCCTCTGTAACAGGTCCGCCGCAACTTCTAACACCTTTACGCAGTGTAAAAAGGCCACATTGCTTTAGGAATTCAAAGCTTCTTATTGGCCCATTGTTCCAACAGAGTACATATGCGAGATCTTCTTGGACTACATCTTTCGAGATCCTTCGAGCTCCTTTGTCAACTGCAGTGCTCCGAGTTACTAACTGCTCCCGACCTCCGTCCACGAAGAGATGAACAACGTGCCTGATATCACTGTTGAGAGGAGCTGCTTGTGGGTTCAAGCGCCACCCAACGGAATGCAAAGGAGAAAATATCAGCGATATGCCAAAAGCCATAGTACATATTTGGGACTGATTGCTAGTGTCATTCAGAAATCTCCGAATAAAAGACTCACCTTCTGCCAGGTATGAAATGCGAGAAATATGGCATAATATGAAATACAATATAATCTGTAAAAGTTGCGCCATCTGTTAGCAATGTTTTCAGATAGCACTTGTTAAACGTTAGACCATCATAATTTGGTGCATCTTAATGTGTAACATTTTATTTAAATATTTTCTTTTCTTTCAGCAGATAATGGACAACTTGGAAGCCTCTGTCTCAGGGGACAGGAGGGGCCTGATGAATAATATTAGAGTCTGCTTGTCATCCAACGACTGTTTCACGAAGGTTTGTAATGTGGACAATTTCAATTTGTGCCTTAAATGCCGATATGCTATTATTCGTCAATGCTGTTTTCTTCCTTTCCAGTTCCCTATACAGTTTGTATAATCTAACGCGTATCTGTTCTTTTAGGTTCCAATCTATCCCGAGCATCCAAACTCAAGAGAAATTTCTGGAAAGTTGATGAAAGCCGTATAACTCCCAAAATGCTGCGACGCCACTTCAGGGGTATGCTGGACATCTTCCCTGAGCTGATCTCCAGTGTAAAAAGGGGGTCTGGCAACACGGGAGACAATGACAAGATCCCCAACGCACCAAAGCCACGTGTTTCTGTCATAAAGAAGGCATGCGTAAAGTTTAGCAGTCCATTTTCCATTGAGTGTCTTTTGAAGAAAGACACGTGCTCTCACCCGCGCCCCAATTACAGCGCACTGTACATGTTGCCCAGTACATCCGAGAGAAAGTCAACATTTAATGCGCAGCTTTCCAGAAACGCAAAGAACCAATCAGACCCCTGAAGAGATGCGCTTGTGTCCTGACTTGCTTGTCACCATGTTCCCGAGAGAAATAATTGCTTCTCAATTCCACCGTTCCCAAAACATCAACTTTACTAACCATCTGAATTTTCCTCTGAATGCCTATACTTGTGGACAATGACATTTTGGAGTATATGATTGTTGTGAAGAATGTGCGCTTTTGCCCCACCATAGTTATTTCTTGAGATTATTGAAATGTTTTAAATATGTATTGGTTTTTTCATAATAAATCTATTTTCATAAACGTTTTGTTGTTGTTGATTTTACTATAGTCCAACCCCACCGGATTCGCTGTATACGGGCAACAAGTCCAGCATATATCTAATGATAAAATATCTGCACACGTGTTACTGTACACACTAAGGGAGGCGAGGATGGGTGACTGCAATTCAAAAATAGATACAATACAACAAAACATGTAACATATTGGATGCGTAAAAGTGGAAACAATGGTGTAGTTGCACTGTTGGGTATTTATTTATATTTCTCAACTGGATGTTGGCACTTGTTTAGGTTTTAGTAAGTGATGGTTAAATTATGATATGGGTACCTGCGTTTATCCCACTACACTCAAAAGATTTTATGCAGTCTTGTAGAGCTACATTACATTACATTTTAAGTATTTGTCAGGCCGCTCTTATCAGAGCGGCTTACAAGATGTGCATTAGTACATGGTTAGACAACACCTAACGTAACTGTAAATACATTAACTACCGCCCCTCATATTCCCCTCTCTCTCCTCCCCTACACAGTTTCGTCCAGATTCTGGCGCGCGTTTTATTCCCTTTTAGGGCGTCGGTCAGTCTGTCTTGGGCTTTCACCCACAGACCAATGGACAGACTGAGCGCACCAATCAAACTATGGAAAACACTCTCCGGTGTCTGGCCTCCGCCAATCCCACATCGTGGGCCGGCATCTGGCCTGGGCGGAATACGCCCATAACACTCTCGTAATGCGTCGTCAGGTCTCTCTCCTTTCGAGGCTCAGTTTGGTTTCAACCTCCTCTGTTTCCTGAGCTGGAGGGTGGCGCGGGGTTCCTCCGCGGCGGCCTTTGTGCGACGTTGTCGGGCTACCAAGCGGAGGTTAAATGCGGCACTGTTGCGCGCAGTTGATTGCCAAAAGGTTACTAATCGCCGTCGGCTGACAGCATCATCGTATCGGGTGGAACTAGCGGTGTAGCTTGCCCGGGATCTGCCGTTCACGGGTAGAAGTCGGCTTCGCGCTTTATTGGACCTTTTAAAATCACCCATAAAATTAACCCGGTCACGTTCGTTTACAGCTTCCTCAATCGCGCGGATACATCCATTCCACGTATCCGCATAAAACCACTACTTAATGGCGTATAAGCGTCTCGATACACCCCGCGCCGCCTCGTATCATTGGAGTCCTGCTTGCGATGCAGTGTGTAACTTGGCCCAGTAGGCAGGAACTCAGTTTCTTGTGGACTGGGAGGTTACGGTCCTGAGGCGTAGTTGGGTCCCGATCCGGCACATCTTGGATCCATCTTTGATCCAAATTTTCTGACGTGGTTCTGAAGGGTCGTCAGGGTCGCCCCTTAAGGGGTCCTGTCGAAGTTGTTCCCCCTGAACCACCACCAGATGCAGTGTTGTGCCTTCTGTGGAAAGTTCTCACCTGAACTTAATTACTAATCACCTTCCTATAAATACTCACCTGGATTCGTTTATGCGAAATGTAAGCCATTATTCACGATTTTAGCGGTAAATATGTAGCGTCTTTTAAAATGCTACTCAAAACTTTCTTTAGGAATCTAAGAATCTCCTTAGCAAATGTAGGACTTCTTTTTGCTACCCGATTTGGAAACACTCGCTCCCTAGGTTAGTTTGGTTTTCCGGTTAGACAGTCTGTGGACTGTGTTTCGGGTTTCTTTTCTTTCATTAGTTATTTGGCTCTTCTAGCGTTTATCTTTTCATTCAAACACTCGGTGTTGGTGTTTTATTTATTCCTTTGTTTGTGTCTTTGTGGCACCTAGTCACCCGTTGGGTGATATTTTCAGTTCCCCCTTTTTGTTGTGTTTTCCATTCTCTGTTACTTCAGGTTTGTGGTTAAACTGTATAGTTACAGTTTAACTTATCGATACCCCAGGGTTCTGCGGTGGCACCAATCCTAAACCCACCGTCATGGGTGACTGCAATTCACAAAAACAGATGCAATACAGCAAAACATATAACATATTGGATGCGT
>JAINUG010002434.1:0-10896 GCA_029706075.1 Aldrovandia affinis
AGACCAGAGTGTCGGCCCAGCAGGTTGGGTGCTAGGTGTGTGTCAATGTAATATAGATGAGCTCTGTGTATCTGAGTGCTTCCATCCAGCAGTGAGTGATATAAGGACATAGCCAGAGAGGGCAGAGCTACACGCAAGCATTTACACACAAACAAAATAATAAAGGATCCAATTGGCCAGTTGTCATCACACGAGGGTCAGCTGACTTACTGGCTTATCAGGTAACGGTCTCTCCCTTCCTCTGAGTCCAGGTCACTCTGCCTCCTGTGACTTAGCCCCGCCTCCTCTCACTGCAGCCTGAGCAGCTCCATCACTGCCCATCCCCACCAGGAACAGACCTGCACACACACACACACACGCACACATACACACACACTACCCATCTTGCCCAGAATAGACTGCACACAGGCCACAAACTCACACAGACACACATGCGTAAATGCACACACGCACACGAACACGCCATACAACACACACAAACGTGCATGCGCACACACACAAACATACTATTATCTGATAGCCTGTGTGAGTTTGTGTGTGTGTGTGTGTGTGTGTGTGTGTGTACTGTATGTGATGTATGTGAGTGTGTGTGAGAGAGAGAGAGAGACTCTGGAGCCACAGTCCTGCTCTGTCTCTGCTCTACTCAGCAGTCTGTTCCCTGTCTGCCTCCTTACTTCCCTGGGTTTCCTGCAGTTTTTGCGGAGTGCGCAGCACTGCAATGCAGCAGGAGCCTCAGTAGCTGCACTGCTGGAAAATGGCTAAGACTCCACACAACCTTCACTGTGCCTCTCTTCACTCCATAAACATGGGTGGTTGGTGGTAGTTACCTGCTACAAACCACACCCTCATTCTACACCTGAGCTGTAGGGACCCCACACCTGTTATTGTAGACACACACAGCGCCAGGCTCTGGTGATATTCACTCTCTCGCCCTGGTCAGGCACACACTGGGTCAAACACGTATCCTTTTACACAAAACGAAACACGAAACACTTTTAACTTTAGACGGCTAAAATTGGGAGAAAACCCTGCAGATTTCTGAGAAGTTTTAGCGAAACATGTAACTAACCAAAACATAGACTATAGCCAAGTTTTCTGTTCTGAATACTGGTGAAAATAGATAGTTGTTTTTTTCAAGTTGTCAGTCAATCTGCAGGATTTTATTTGGTGCTGCAAGCAGCAAAGTATTTCAGCTAAACTTATTTAAAACGGGTCTGGATCAGAGTATTTTTTGCCTGAAAGGATGGCATAAACCAGCAGCTTAGAGTCTACCTTTATTCCACCTGTCAAGGTCATTCAGTTTGTCGGTGTCTTTGATCGCTGGCATGCACTGAATCAACATCATCCCAGTGACCATGGAGTATAGAGCTAACAGGAGGTCTGTCTCTGGTGTTTGGACCTGTCATATTACAGGTGTCATGATACAAGATGTACAACAAAACAACACCATGAAGACACGTACATGATTCAACTAATCCACTGTGCAAAAGGTACACACACCCATGTGTGCAGATTTCACCACCTAGAAAATCTCCTTTAATACGCTAACTATTAAGATGTGATATTATTATTATCTTGAAATCTGTCTTTACACAGAAAATAAGACACAGGCGTTACAGATATAATCACGCAATGTAGGCAGCGAAGATGATATTAATGGCGTGTAGCGTCGGCCATTTATTTTAAAATATCAAGCGGCCCGGTGGCCGGGGGGCATACTAACCATTAAGTGAATATTTATTACTCAGCACCAAATGATTAGGCGTTCCACAGCCCAAGTAAACAGGAATCTTGGTGAAAAGAAAGGCGTAATAACTGGCATGGCTCAAGCCTCGTTTAAGATAACGCCGTGTTTGGAGCGCATTATGGGGATTGCAGGATGCTAAGTGTACTGGCTGACGGTAGCTGCGCTTATTTTACGCAGAATCCCGCGTTGCCCTGATATGGGCTGTGCCGGGCGTAGAGCTCACGGTGGATTTCATTGGCGGGGAGCTGATGCCCTCTGATCTATGATCAAGCATCCCGCGACCGATATCAATGATAACCGGTAGTGGGGCCAGAGAGCGGGCGGGAGATCGCGAAGCGCTGCGGGGAATGGCCGGAGGTCACTGGGACGCCAGCTATACTGGCCTAGGCTGCTCTAATTCAGAGCCCTCATTCTCAAGTCCTGTGAAGAGTGCTATCACTCTGGGAACGCAACACCACAGCACAATAAAAATTGCCAAATCGTCCACAACCAGTGAGCAAAGCGATGTAAACCATATACCGCCGGCATCTCAGTCACCAGACTATCAACCCAAGTGAACACTTACTGGGAGATTCGGGTGACGGCCAAGACAGCATTTTCCACCATATTAAAACGCAGTGATGGTTTCTCATGGAAGAATGGTGTTGCATCCTCAATAGATTCAGACGCCCCATTATACAGTACATAAGGCTGCATTGAGGATGTTCATAGGCTGGCGCTGGTGGCTAACACTCGTTAGGCGTTTCCTTTGTTTGGGCAATTACCTGTATGTCAGAATCATCGATCGGCCAGACAACACATTTCCACTTTTTCAGAACAGAACTGAAGTTATTTAGTGGGGGCAGAGACATAGGTTTATATAAAAAGGAGGCAGGGAAGAGGGAGAGGGAAGTATACGATGAGTACATATGAACAGGAGGAAGGAGGGTAGAATTGCTGTACCTGTGCTCTGGTAGAGTCCTCCCGGGGTCGCGAGGTCCGATACCTACAAACGGACGGTTGGCAGGGGGTGTCCCGGGCGGAGTACGCTGGGGTGGAGGAGGAGAGAGAGAGAGATAAATACCTGTATACAATACTTTGCCATGGCCTGAGGGAGAGTGAGCAATCAAATCATTAGCGCCGCACTGTCCCTTGGACAGATTTGTGTATATTGTTGCGCTTTACATCACACAAGTTATTACAGTTTTTTTAAATATTAATTAACAACCCATCCCCTCCCCTTCAATCCATTATTATTGTTATCATTTTCTGTTATTGATTGTGCCATTGTGTATGTGCTTTGGCAACACAATGTCTTCTACTTGTCATGGCAATAAAGCTGATTTGAATTTGAATTGAAATAAAATGCAGTCACGGGTCTCGCTCTTGCCAAAGTGACTGTGCGTGAGTGTGTGCAAGCTCATGAATCCTTCTATAATATCTTTGCATTTATTTGTTTTGTCGGATCATCGATTCAGCAAGGGCGTTACCAGCGAGCAGATTCAGGAAAAGAATTTGCTTCACGGTGTGACCAGGTGAGTCTGCAATCGAGTCAGGATGACCTTAACGCTGAACAAAAGTGTCAATGCGCCTCAAGTGCTGTGCGTCCCAGACTGTTCCATTAGTCAACGTGTCAGAGACATCGCCCCCCCACGCCGGAGTTTCTCTCCGCTGAAACGCACGCCTGTGAACAATCGGGCTTCAGCGAGACGAGCGGTTTTCACTGAGAGAGAGAAGTGATGGCGGTGGATTACCTCACCATCTGTTCAAAGGCGTGTTAAGATCCGTGTCGGGGTAAATTACACTGACGACAAACGGATACTGAGAGAGAGAGAGAGACAGAGCGAGAGAGAGAGAGAGGGGAAAGACAGAGAAAAGCTTGCTCTAAGAGCATAATGGCTTGTTATGTAAATCATGCTGCTTGTTAATGAAAACATGTCTAAATCCTTGTAAATTCAATTAGCCTATGCCAGATAATTAAGAGGACTGTTTCTCCTCGGTGCACGCCCAGGGAATCCGCTGCCGAGGTTTATCGCTGCCGCTCTGGATTAATATATCAACACCGTGCAGAGGGGCTGCCCACAAACATATGCATTATCTTCTATTAGACAGGGAGTTCTGCTGTGATTCAGTCACAGTCTGGTCCTTTAGACTCAAAATCAAGGTCTGGGGGCCTTACCGATGGTGGCTGGACACCAAACAGGCCTAACTCAGGTTATAATCATTTCTGGGCACAATTTGTCCATAATCTGATATTTAGCCTATGGACAGTCCTGGAAGGTGTCAACGCGAGCCTACCTTCATTTGTTGTGGAATATTATTGGTCATTCCTGACAACCTCGAGAGACTGGCCCCCAGTTAAACTAAGTCTGAAGCCCATGTATTCGATTATAATTGGTTTTCTGCTTGGCATCACGATTTATCATGTTTTATGAATTAAGGGAAAATATTACTAAGAGAAAATGAAAGTCAGCAACAAGGCTGAGATATGCACGGTCTGGAAGGAGGAAAGGAACCAGAGAGCAGATGAGACAGCACAGTTATTCTACGCAGATCATTATTAACAGTATTCAACACGTGACAAAAAGGTAAAAGGATTGCTCAGAATTTACTCACTACTCTCAACTGCAGTTCCCTGCATGCGCATTGGCAGCTCAATCTGTAACGCTGACCAAGCAGTATATGGCTTGCCCAGACACACAGAGTAGTTTACGTATAAAACATGACTTTGGCCGCGCTTTCTCTTCTTTTTTGGGGTTCTGCGGTTGCTAGCTCACCGTGGCCTGATTGTCAGAATGCGATCTGAGAAAGGCCTTGCAGCACATGGAAACTCACATAATGTAATTTAGGCAGAAATGGATAGCTTGGACCAGTAAGTTTTGAACAATATCGCCAAGTTGGAACTCAGATGACAGCAGACACATGGAACCGGCACATGCAGTAAGCCCAGGAAGTAGATTCTGCCCATTGCACCACCTTTGTCTGTTTTGCATGTTAGGTTTGTGGTAAAGCATCAACTGGAAGCTTTCCATACAGTTACAACCATTAAACCTAACATGCAAAAACAGACAAAGGGGAGTGGTGCAGTAGAAAGGCAAGTGTCAAACAATCTACTCTACACCAGATACCCTAGAGCACTTTGCATGTGCCGTTTATTACCAGCCCATCTGTGTCTGCACGCTCTAGGACCGAAGCGAGGCGTGAGAAATTAGGCTCCGCTTACACTGGTCAAAAGCTATCCATTTTCTTGCTCTAGAGTTACATTATGTAGTTTCCATAATGCTGCAAAATACACTACTCAGGAATCACATTCTGACTGAGGAAATCAGTTATTTTATGGAAAATGTAACCACCAGAACCCCCCAAAAAAAAGAAGAGGAAACGAGCCAAAGCCGTTTTAGGCGCGCCTTCTGTGTGTCTGGGCAAGCGCTATACTGCTTGGTCGCTACAACTGAGCTGCCACGCACAGGGAACTGCAGTTGAGTAGTGAGTAATTACAAAGATCCTTTTACCTTTTTGTCACGTGTTGAATACTGTTAATAATGATCTGCGAGAATAACTGTGCTGTCTGTATCTACTCTCTGTCTTTTCTCTTCCAGACCGTGGCATATCTCAGCCTTGTTGCTGACTTTTTCTATTTTCTTAGTAATATTTTCCTTAGTCCAAAAAGCAAACATGATAAATGCTGAATCTTAAACAGAAAACCAATTATAATCGAATACATGGGCTTCAGACTTAGTTTAACTGGGGGCCAGTCTCGAGGTTATCCAGGAATGACCAATAATATCTCCACAAATCAGTGAAGGTAGGCTCACGTTGACACCTTCCAGACTGTCCATAATTTTAATATCAGATTATGGACAAATTGTGCCCAGAAATGATTATAACCTGAGTTAAGGCCTGTTTGGTGTCCAGCCACCATCGGTAAGGCCCCAGACCTTGATTTTGGAGAGTCTAAAGGACCAGACTGACTGGAATCACAGCTGGGGCTCCCTGTCCGTAGAGATAATGCATATGTTTGTGGGCAGCCCTCTGCACGGTGTTGATATTAATCCAGAGCGGCAGCGATAAACCTCGACGATTCCCTGGGCCGGGTGCACCGGGAAAGAGGGAAGCAGCGCTTCCACTATCTGGCACGAAGGCTAATTGAATTTACAAGGATTTAGACATGTTTTTCATTAACAAGCAGCATGATTTACATAACAAGCCATTATGCTCTTAGAGCAAGCTTTTCTCTGTCTCTTCCCCTCTCTCTCTCGCTCCTGTCTCTCTCAGTATCCTGCTTATGTCGGTGCACTTACCCCGAAATCGGATCTTAACGCAACACTTTGAACAGATGGTGAGGTATCCACTGCCAATGATGGGCTGAATTTCTGCCCTTCAGAAAGCTGCTCACGTCTCGCTGAAGCCCGATTGTTCACAGATCGCATGTTTCAGCGGAGAGAAAGGCTCGCGTGGGGGCGATGTCTCTGACACGTTGACTAATGGAACAGTCTGGAACGCACAGCACTTGAGGAAGCGCATTGACACTTTTGTTCGACGCTCGTTAAGATTAATCCGACTCGATTGCAGACTCACCCTGGTCACAATCAGCCGCGGTAAATTCTTTTTTCCTGAATCTGCCTCGCTGAGGCGCTCGCTGAATCGATGATCCGACAAAACTAAGGCAGAAGATAAAGATATTATAGAGAAGGATTCATGAGCTTGCACACACTCACGCACAGTCACTTTGGCAAGACGACGACGACTGCATTTATTTCAAATTCAAATTCAAATCAGCTTTATTGCCATGACAAGTAGAAGACATTGTGTTGCCAAAGCACATACACAATGGCACAATCAATAACAGAAAATGATAACAATAATAATGGATTGAAGGGAGGATGGGTTGTTAATTAATATTTAAAACTGTAATAATAACAGCAATAATAGTCATAAAGCCATGAATAATACACAAATCTGTCCAAGGGACAGTGCGACGCCTGTGGCTGGTTGCTCACTCTCCCTCAGGCCATGGCAAAAAGTATTGTATACAGGTATTTATCTCTCTCTCTCTCCCTCCTCCACCCCAGCGTACTCCGCCCCCGGGACACCCCCTGCCAACCGTCCGCTTGTAGGTATCGACCTCGCGACCCCGGAGGACTCTTACCAGGCACAGGTACAGCAGTTACCACCCTCCTTCCCTCCTGTTCACTTATGTACTCATCGTGATACTTCCTCCCTCTCTTCCCCTGCCTCCCTTTTTTTTATATAAACCTATGTCTCTGCCCCCACTAAATAACTTCAGTTCTGTTGAAAAAGCTGTAAAATGTGTTGTCTGCCGATCGATGATTCTGACATACAGGTAATTGCCCAAATAAAGGAAACGCCAACTTAAAGTGTGTTGGGCCACCACGAGCCACTAGAACATCCTCAATGCACCTTTGTATACTGTATATTGTAAGTGTCTGGAACTCTATTGAGGGATGCAACACCATTCTTCCATGAGAAATTCCATCATTGGGTGTTTTGTTGATGGTGGTGGAAAATGCTGTCTTGGGCGCCACTCCAGAATCTCCCATGTTCAATTGGGTTGAGGTCTGCGACTGAGATGGCCATGGTATATGGTTTACACGTTTCCTATGCTCATCAAGTTGTGGACGATTTGGGCACTTTATTGTGCTGTTGCAAGCTGCGCCTCCCAGGAGTGATAACTCTTCACAGGACGGAGAATGAGGGCTCTGGAATTAGAGTGCAGCGCCCCCAGGGCCAGTTAACGCCGGCGTTCCCAGTGACCCTCTCCCGGGTTACTCCTCTGCAGCGCGTGCATCCTCCTGCCAGCCCGGCTCTCTGGCCCCACTTCGCCCTGTTTATCATTGATATCGCAGCCATGATGCCACTCATAGATCAGAGGGCATCAGCTCCCAGCCAATGAGATCCACCGCAGCTCCTGGCCGCCTCGGGCACAGCCCAGATACTTGGGGGCACCATGGGCATCTCTGCGTGTGTATTACACGGCAGCCGCTGTCAGCCAGCACACGCTTAGCATCCTGTAATCCCAAGTGACACAGCGGTCCCTAAACACGGTGCTATCTTAAACGCAGGTTTGCTACTCGCGAACAGTTTTTACTGCTTTTCTTTTTTCACCAAGACTCCTGTTTAGCCTTGGGCTGTGGAACGCCTAATAATGTATGTGGCTGGAGCGGCTGGGGTTATTCATCTATCGAGCGCTAGTATCATTTCCCGTCACCGCTTTGATATTTTAAAAATAGTCGTGGACGCTGACGCGTCATCATTATCATCATCATCATCATCTTCGTGTCGTTGTTATCGCGTGATTATATCTGTGCAACGTCTGTGTTTTATTTTCTGTGTAAAGAACAGACTTCCATGATAATAATAATATCAAGATCTTAATAGTTAGCCATTAAAAGGAGATTTTCTAGGTGGTGAAATCTGCACACACACTTGGTACCTTTTGCACAGTGGATTAGTTGAATCATGTACATTATCTTCATGGTGTTGTTTTGTTGTACATCTTGTATCATGACACCTGTAATATGACAGGTCCAAACCTGAGACAGACCTCCTCCTGTTAGTCTATACTCCATGGTCACTGGGATGATGTTGATTCAGTGTATGCTCACGGCAGTCAAAGACACTGACAACTGAATGACCTTGACAGGTGGAATAAAGGTAGATCTGCTGCTGGTTTTGTACCATCCTTTCAGGCAAAAAAATACTCTGATCCAGACCCGTTTTAAATAGTTTAGCTGAAATACTTTAACACTTTTGACACCAGTAAAATCCCTGCAGATGACTGACAACTTGAAAAAAACAACTATCTATTTTTCACCAGTATTCAGAACAGAAAACTTATTTCATAGTCTATGTTTTGGTTAGTTACATGTTTCGCTAAAACTTCTCAGAAATCTGCAGGAGTTTTTTCTCCCAATTTTCCCCAGCGTCTAAAGAGTTAAAAGTGTTTCGTGTTTCTGTTTGTGTAAAAGGATACGTGTTTGACTCCAGTGTGTGCCCTGACCAGGGCGAGAGAGTGAATATCACCAGAGCCTGTATGGCTGTGTGTGTCTACACAACAGGTGTGGGGTCAGCTCAGGTAGAATGAGGAGGGTGTGGTTTGTAGCAGGTAATTACCTGTCCACCCACTTTAAGTTAGCGTTTCCTTTATTTAGGCAATTACCTGTATGTCAGAATCATCGATCGGCAGACAACACATTTCGCTTTTTCAAGAACAGAACTGAAGTTGGTGGGGGCAGAGACATAGGTTTATATAAAGGAGGCAGGGAAGAGGGAGGAAGTATCACGATGAGTACATGAAGTGAACAGGAGGGAAGGAGGGTGGTAACTGCTGTACCTGTGCCTCGTGGGGTGAGATCCTTGGTCGATACACAAACGGACGGTTGGCAGGGTGTCGAAGTGAATCACGCTGAGGTGGAGGAAGAGAGAGAGATAAATACCTGTATACAATACTTGCCATGGCCTGAAGAGAGTGAGCAACCAACCACAGCGTCGCCACTGTCCTTGGTTTCAGACGTGTATATTGTTGCGCTATGACTATTATTACTGTTATTATTACAGTTTTAAATATTAATTAACAGCCTTATCCCCTCCTTCAATCCATTATTGTTATCATTTTCTGTTATTGTGCCATTGTGTATGTGCTTTGGCAGCACAATGTCTTCTACTTGTCATGGCAATAAGCTGATTTAATTTAATTTGAAATAAATGCACGATCGTCGGTCGTCTTGCCAAAGTGACTGTGCGTGAGTGTGTGCAAGCTCATAGATCCTTCTCTATAATATCTTTGCATCTTCTGCCTTGTTTTGTCGGATCATCGATTCAGCAGGCGCCTCAGCGAGCAGATTCAGGAAAAAAGAATTTGCACGCGGTGTGACCAGGGTGAGTCTGCAATCAGTCGGATTAATCTTAACGGCGTCGAACAAAAGTGTCAATGCGCTTCCTCCAAGTGCTGTGCGTTCCAGACTGTTCCATTGGTCAACGTGTCAGAGACATCGCCCCCCACGCGAGCCTTTCTCTCCGCTGAAACGCACGTCTGTGAACAATCGGGCCTAGGCGAGGCGTGGCGGCTTTCACGGAGGGCCGAGGGGTCAGCCCGTCGGCCGGCGAGGTGGATTACCTCACCATCTGTTCAAAGTGTTGCGTTAAGATCCGATTGTCCGAGTAGAATTACACCTGGCGACAAAGATACTGAGAGAGAGGGCAGAGGAGAGAGAGGGAGAAAGACAGAGAAAAGCATCTAAGAGCATAATGGCTTGTGTAAATCATGCTGCTTGATGAAAACATGTCTAAATCCCTTGTAAATTCAATTAGCCTTCCGTGCCAGATAATTAAGAGGACTGCTTCCCTCTTTCCCAGTTGCACCCGGCCCAAGGGAATCCAGCGTCGAGGGTTTATCGCTGCGCTCTGGATTAATATATCAACACCGTGCAGAGGGCTGCCCACAAACATATGCATTATCTCTACAGACAGGGAGCCCAGCTGTGATTCCAGTCAGTCTGGTCGCTTTAGACTCTCAAAATCAAGGTCTGGGGGCCTTACCGATGGTGGCTGGACACCAAACAGGCCTTAACTCAGGTTATAATCATTTCTGGGCACAATTTGTCCATAATCTGATATTTAAATTATGGACAGTCCTGGAAGTGTCCCAACGTGAGCCTACCTTCACACCCGATTTGTGGAATATTATTGGTCATTCCTGGATAACCTCGAGGGCTATTTCAGTTAAACTAAGTCTGAAGCCCATGTATTCGATTATGGTGGTTTCTGTTTAAGATCACGCATTTTATCATGTTTTTTGGACTAAGGAAAATATTACTAAGAGAAAATGAAAAAGTCAACAACAAGGCTGAGATATACTCTGGAAGGAGAAAGGAACCAGAGAGCAGATGAGACAGCACAGTTATTCTGCACCAGATCATTATTAACAGTATTCAACACGTGACAAAAAGGTAAAGGATGTTTTGTAATTACTCACTACTCAACTGCAGTTCCCTGCATTAGCATTAGCAGCTCAATTTGTAACGCGACCAAGCAGTATAGCGCTTGCCCAGACACACAGAGGAAGCGCATGCCCATAAAACATGACTTTGGCTGCGTTTCCCTCTTCTTTTTTGAGGGGTTCTGGTGGTTACATTTTCCACCAAAATAAC
>JAINUG010002435.1:0-10887 GCA_029706075.1 Aldrovandia affinis
CATTGAATTGAATGGATAGCCAGTTAGCATGTTTCCGACTTGTTTTAAACTACTTTTCCGACCGATTTGGACCGGGAAAAGCGGCCTGGTTAATGAGGGGGCGTGTCAAAGCCAATACCTAGCGATGCTTTACACTGACTAAACCGCTAGATTCGCCGCTACATTAGAAAATGTCACGCCGCTGCTATCGCTGCCATTGAATTGAATGGATAGCCAGTTAGCATGTTTCCGACTTGTTTTAAACTACTTTTCCGACCGATTTGGACCGGGAAAACGGCCTGGTTAATGGGGGCGTGTCAAAGCCAATACCTAGCGATGCTTTACACTGACTACACCGCTAGATTCGCCGCTACATTAGAAAATGTCACGCCGCTGCTATCGCTGCCATTGAATTGAATGGATAGCCAGTTAGCATGTTTCCGACTTGTTTTAAACTACTTTTCCGACCGATTTGGACCGGGAAAACGGCCTGGTTAATGAGGGGGCGTGTCAAAGCCAATACCTAGCGATGCTTTACACTGACTAAACAGCTAGATTCGCCGCTACATTAGAAAATGTCACGCCGCTGCTATCGCTGCCATTGAATTGAATGGATAGCCAGTTAGCATGTTTCCGACTTGTTTTAAACTACTTTTCCGACCGATTTGGACCGGGAAAACGGCCTGGTTAATGAGGGGGGCGTGTCAAAGCCAATACCTAGCGATGCTTTACAATGATTAAACCGCTAGATTCGCCGCTACATTACAAAATGTCACTCCGATGCTATCGCTGCCATTGAATTGAATGGATAGCCAGTTAGCATGTTTCCGACTTGTTTTAAACTACTTTTCCGACCGATTTGGACCGGGAAAACGGCCTGGTTAATGAGGAAGTGTCAAAGCCAATACCTAGCGATGCTTTACACTGACTAAACCGCTAGATTCGCCGCTACATTAGAAAATGTCACGTCGCTGCTATCGCTGCCATTGAATTGAATGGATAGCCAGTTAGCATGTTTCCGACTTGTTTTAAACTACTTTTCCGACCGATTTGGACCGGGAAAACGGCCTGGTTAATGAGGTGGAGTGTCAAAGCCAATACCTAGCGATGCTTTACACTGACTAAACCGCTAGATTCGCCGCTACATTAGAAAATGTCACGCCGCTGCTATCGCTGCCATTGAATTGAATGGATAGCCAGTTAGCATGTTTCCGACTTGTTTTAAACTACTTTTCGACCGATTTGGACCGGGAAAACGGCCCTGGTTAATGAGGGCGTGTCAAAGCCAATACCTAGCGATGCTTTACTGACTAAACCGCTAGATTCGCCGCTACATTACAAAATGTCACGCCGCTGCTATCGCTGCCATTGAATTGAATGGATAGCCAGTTAGCATGTTTCCGACTTGTTTTAAACTACTTTTCCGACCGATTTGGACCGGAAAACGGCCTGGTTAATGAGGGGAGTGTCAAAGCCAATACCTAGCGATGCTTTACACTGACTAAACCGCTAGATTCGCCGCTACATTAGAAAATGTCACGTCGCTGCTATCGCTGCCATTGAATTGAATGGATAGCCAGTTAGCATGTTTCCGACTTGTTTTAAACTACTTTTCCGACCGATTTGGACCGGGAAAACGGCCTGGTTAATGGGGGCGTGTCAAAGCCAATACCTAGCGATGCTTTACACTGACTAAACCGCTAGATTCGCCGCTACATTAGAAAATGTCACGCCACTGCTATCGCTGCCATTGAATTGAATGGATAGCCAGTTAGCATGTTTCCGACTTGTTTTAAACTACTTTTCCGACCGATTTGGATTTGGAAAAAAACGGCCTGGTTAATGAGGGCGTGTCAAAGCCAATACCTAGCGATGCTTTACACTGACTAAACAGCTAGATTCGCCGCTACATTAGAAAATGTCACGCCGCTGCTATCGCTGCCATTGAATTGAATGGATAGCCAGTTAGCATGTTTCCGACTTGTTTTAAACTACTTTTCCGACCGATTTGGACCGGGAAAACGGCCTGGTTAATGAGGGGGCGTGTCAAAGCCAATACCTAGCGATGCTTTACACTGACTAAACAGCTAGATTCGCCGCTACATTAGAAAATGTCACTCCGATGCTATCGCTGCCATTGAATTGAATGGATAGCCAGTTAGCATGTTTCCGACTTGTTTTAAACTACTTTTCCGACCGATTTGGACCGGGAAAACGGCCTGGTTAATGAGGGGGCGTGTCAAAGCCAATACCTAGCGATGCTTTACAATGATTAAACCGCTAGATTCGCCGCTACATTACAAAATGTCACTCCGATGCTATCGCTGCCATTGAATTGAATGGATAGCCAGTTAGCATGTTTCCGACTTGTTTTAAACTACTTTTCCGACCGATTTGGACGGGAAAACGGCCTGGTTAATGAGGGGAGTGTCAAAGCCAATACCTAGCGATGCTTTACACTGACTAAACCGCTAGATTCGCGCTACATTAGAAAATGTCACGTCGCTGCTATCGCTGCCATTGAATTGAATGGATAGCCAGTTAGCATGTTTCCGACTTGTTTTAAACTACTTTTCCGACCGATTTGGACCGGGAAAACGGCCTGGTTAATGATGGGGGAGTGTCAAAGCCAATACCTAGCGATGCTTTACACTGACTAAACCGCTAGATTCGCCGCTACATTAGAAAATGTCACGCCGCTGCTATCGCTGCCATTGAATTGAATGGATAGCCAGTTAGCATGTTTCCGACTTGTTTTAAACTACTTTTCCGACCGATTTGGACGGGAAAACGGCCGGCCTGGTTAATGAGGGGGCGTGTCAAAGCCAATACCTAGCGATGCTTTACACTGACTAAACCGCTAGATTCGCCGCTACATTAGAAAATGTCACGCCGCTGCTATCGCTGCCATTGAATTGAATGGATAGCCAGTTAGCATGTTTCCGACTTGTTTTAAACTACTTTTCCGACCGATTTGGACCGGGAAAACGGCCTGGTTAATGAGGGGGCGTGTCAAAGCCAATACCTAGCGATGCTTTACACTGACTAAACCGCTAGATTCGCCGCTACATTAGAAAATGTCACGCGCTGCTATCGCTGCCATTGAATTGAATGGATAGCCAGTTAGCATGTTTCCGACTTGTTTTAAACTACTTTTAGGGAAAAAATGAGGGGGCGTGTCAAAGCCAATACCTAGCGATGCTTTACACTGACTAAACCGCTAGATTCGCCGCTACATTAGAAAATGTCACAGCGCTGCTATCGCTGCCATTGAATTGAATGGATAGCCAGTTAGCATGTTTCCGACTTGTTTTAAACTACTTTTCCGACCGATTTGGACCGGGAAAACGGCCTGGTTAATGAGGGGGCGTGTCAAAGCCAATACCTAGCGATGCTTTACACTGACTAAACCGCTAGATTCGCCGCTACATTAGAAAATGTCACGCCGCTGCTATCGCTGCCATTGAATTGAATGGATAGCCAGTTAGCATGTTTCCGACTTGTTTTAAACTACTTTTCCGACCGATTTGGACCGGGAAAACGGCCTGGTTAATGAGGGGAAGTGTCAAAGCCAATACCTAGCGATGCTTTACACTGACTAAACCGCTAGATTCGCCGCTACATTAGAAAATGTCACGCCGCTGCTATCGCTGCCATTGAATTGAATGGATAGCCAGTTAGCATGTTTCCGACTTGTTTTAAACTACTTTTCCGACCGATTTGGACCGGGAAAACGGCCTGGTTAATGGGCGTGTCAAAGCCAATACCTAGCGATGCTTTACACTGACTAAACCGCTAGATTCGCCGCTACATTACAAATGTCACGCCGCTGCTATCGCTGCCATTGAATTGAATGGATAGCCAGTTAGCATGTTTCCGACTTGTTTTAAACTACTTTTCCGACCGATTTGGACCGGGAAAACGGCCTGGTTAATGAGGGGGCGTGTCAAAGCCAATACCTAGCGATGCTTTACACTGACTAAACCGCTAGATTCGCCGCTACATTACAAAATGTCACGCCGCTGCTATCGCTGCCATTGAATTGAATGGATAGCCAGTTAGCATGTTTCCGACTTGTTTTAAACTACTTTTCCGACCGATTTGGACCGGGAAAACGGCCTGGTTAATGAGGGGAGTGTCAAAGCCAATACCTAGCGATGCTTTACACTGACTAAACCGCTAGATTCGCCGCTACATTAGAAAATGTCACGCCGCTGCTATCGCTGCCATTGAATTGAATGGATAGCCAGTTAGCATGTTTCCGACTTGTTTTAAACTACTTTTCCGACCGATTTGGACCGGGAAAACGGCCTGGTTAATGAGGGCGTGTCAAAGCCAATACCTAGCGATGCTTTACACTGACTAAACCGCTAGATTCGCCGCTACATTACAAAATGTCACGCCCGCTGCTATCGCTGCCATTGAATTGAATGGATAGCCAGTTAGCATGTTTCCGACTTGTTTTAAACTACTTTTCCGACCGATTTGGACGGGAAAGCGGCCTGGTTAATGAGGGGAAGTGTCAAAGCCAATACCTAGCGATGCTTTACACTGACTAAACCGCTAGATTCGCCGCTACATTAGAAAATGTCACGTCCGCTGCTATCGCTGCCATTGAATTGAATGGATAGCCAGTTAGCATGTTTCCGACTTGTTTTAAACTACTTTTCCGACCGATTTGGACCGGGAAAAGCGGCCTGGTTAATGAGGGCGTGTCAAAGCCAATACCTAGCGATGCTTTACACTGACTAAACCGCTAGATTTCGCCGCTACATTAGAAAATGTCACGCCGCTGCTATCGCTGCCATTGAATTGAATGGATAGCCAGTTAGCATGTTTCCGACTTGTTTTAAACTACTTTTCCGACCGATTTGGACGGGAAAACGGCCTGGTTAATGGGGGCGTGTCAAAGCCAATACCTAGCGATGCTTTACACTGACTAAACCGCTAGATTCGCCGCTACATTAGAAAATGTCACGCCGCTGCTATCGCTGCCATTGAATTGAATGGATAGCCAGTTAGCATGTTTCCGACTTGTTTTAAACTACTTTTCCGACCGATTTGGACCGGAAAACGGCCTGGTTAATGAGGGCGTGTCAAAGCCAATACCTAGCGATGCTTTACACTGACTAAACCGCTAGATTCGCCGCTACATTACAAAATGTCACGCCGCTGCTATCGCTGCCATTGAATTGAATGGATAGCCAGTTAGCATGTTTCCGACTTGTTTTAAACTACTTTTCCGACCGATTTGGACCGGGAAAACGGCCTGGTTAATGGGGGGCGTGTCAAAGCCAATACCTAGCGATGCTTTACACTGACTAAACCGCTAGATTCGCCGCTACATTAGAAAATGTCACGCCGCTGCTATCGCTGCCATTGAATTGAATGGATAGCCAGTTAGCATGTTTCCGACTTGTTTTAAACTACTTTTCCGACCGATTTGGACCGGGAAAGCGGCCTGGTTAATGAGGGGGCGTGTCAAAGCCAATACCTAGCGATGCTTTACACTGACTACACCGCTAGATTCGCCGCTACATTACAAAATGTCACGCCGCTGCTATCGCTGCCATTGAATTGAATGGATAGCCAGTTAGCATGTTTCCGACTTGTTTTAAACTACTTTTCCGACCGATTTGGACGGGAAAACGGCCTGGTTAATGAGGGGCGTGTCAAAGCCAATACCTAGCGATGCTTTACACTGACTAAACCGCTAGATTCGCCGCTACATTACAAAATGTCACGCCCGCTGCTATCGCTGCCATTGAATTGAATGGATAGCCAGTTAGCATGTTTCCGACTTGTTTTAAACTACTTTTCCGACCGATTTGGACCGGGAAAACGGCCTGGTTAATGGGCGTGTCAAAGCCAATACCTAGCGATGCTTTACACTGACTAAACCGCTAGATTCGCCGCTACATTACAAAATGTCACGCCGCTGCTATCGCTGCCATTGAATTGAATGGATAGCCAGTTAGCATGTTTCCGACTTGTTTTAAACTACTTTTCCGACCGATTTGGACGGGAAAGCGGCCTGGTTAATGAGGGGGCGTGTCAAAGCCAATACCTAGCGATGCTTTACACTGACTAAACCGCTAGATTCGCCGCTACATTAGAAAATGTCACGCCGCTGCTATCGCTGCCATTGAATTGAATGGATAGCCAGTTAGCATGTTTCCGACTTGTTTTAAACTACTTTTCCGACCGATTTGGACCGGGAAAACGGCCTGGTTAATGGGGGCGTGTCAAAGCCAATACCTAGCGATGCTTTACACTGACTAAACCGCTAGATTCGCCGCTACATTAGAAAATGTCACGCCGCTGCTATCGCTGCCATTGAATTGAATGGATAGCCAGTTAGCATGTTTCCGACTTGTTTTAAACTACTTTTCCGACCGATTTGGACGGGAAAACGGCCTGGTTAATGAGGGGGCGTGTCAAAGCCAATACCTAGCGATGCTTTACACTGACTAAACCGCTAGATTCGCCGCTACATTAGAAAATGTCACGCCGCTGCTATCGCTGCCATTGAATTGAATGGATAGCCAGTTAGCATGTTTCCGACTTGTTTTAAACTACTTTTCCGACCGATTTGGACCGGGAAAGCGGCCTGGTTAATGCCTGGTTGGCGTGTGTCAAAGCCAATACCTAGCGATGCTTTACACTGACTAAACGCTAGATTCGCCGCTACATTAGAAAATGTCACGCCGCTGCTATCGCTGCCATTGAATTGAATGGATAGCCAGTTAGCATGTTTCCGACTTGTTTTAAACTACTTTTCCGACCGATTTGGACCGGAAAACGGCCTGGTTAATGAGGGGGCGTGTCAAAGCCAATACCTAGCGATGCTTTACACTGACTAAACCGCTAGATTCGCCGCTACATTAGAAAATGTCACGCCGCTGCTATCGCTGCCATTGAATTGAATGGATAGCCAGTTAGCATGTTTCCGACTTGTTTTAAACTACTTTTCCGACCGATTTGGACCGGGAAAACGGCCTGGTTAATGAGGGCGTGTCAAAGCCAATACCTAGCGATGCTTTACACTGACTAAACCGCTAGATTCGCCGCTACATTAGAAAATGTCGCCGCTGCTATCGCTGCCATTGAATTGAATGGATAGCCAGTTAGCATGTTTCCGACTTGTTTTAAACTACTTTTCCGACCGATTTGGACGGGAAAACGGCCTGGTTAATGAGGGCGTGTCAAAGCCAATACCTAGCGATGCTTTACACTGACTAAACCGCTAGATTCGCCGCTACATTAGAAAATGTCACGCCGCTGCTATCGCTGCCATTGAATTGAATGGATAGCCAGTTAGCATGTTTCCGACTTGTTTTAAACTACTTTTCCGACCGATTTGGACCGGGAAAGCGGCCTGGTTAATGAGGGAAGTGTCAAAGCCAATACCTAGCGATGCTTTACACTGACTAAACCGCTAGATTCGCCGCTACATTACAAAATGTCACGCCGCTGCTATCGCTGCCATTGAATTGAATGGATAGCCAGTTAGCATGTTTCCGACTTGTTTTAAACTACTTTTCCGACCGATTTGGACCGGGAAAAGCGGCCTGGTTAATGAGGGGGGCGTGTCAAAGCCAATACCTAGCGATGCTTTACACTGACTAAACCGCTAGATTCGCCGCTACATTAGAAAATGTCACGCCGCGCTGCTATCGCTGCCATTGAATTGAATGGATAGCCAGTTAGCATGTTTCCGACTTGTTTTAAACTACTTTTCCGACCGATTTGGACGGGAAAGCGGCCTGGTTAATGAGGGGGCGTGTCAAAGCCAATACCTAGCGATGCTTTACACACTGACTAAACGCTAGATTCGCCGCTACATTAGAAAATGTCACGCCGCTGCTATCGCTGCTGCCATTGAATTGAATGGATAGCCAGTTAGCATGTTTCCGACTTGTTTTAAACTACTTTTCCGACCGATTTGGACCGGAAAACGGCCTGGTTAATGAGGGGGCGTGTCAAAGCCAATACCTAGCGATGCTTTACACTGACTAAACAGCTAGATTCGCTACATTAGAAAATGTCACGCCGCTGCTATCGCTGCCATTGAATTGAATGGATAGCCAGTTAGCATGTTTCCGACTTGTTTTAAACTACTTTTCCGACCGATTTGGACGGGAAAAGCGGCCTGGTTAATGAGGGGGCGTGTCAAAGCCAATACCTAGCGATGCTTTACACTGACTAAACCGCTAGATTCGCGCTACATTAGAAAATGTCACGCCGCTGCTATCGCTGCCATTGAATTGAATGGATAGCCAGTTAGCATGTTTCCGACTTGTTTTAAACTACTTTTCCGACCGATTTGGACCGGGAAAACGGCCTGGTTAATGGGCGTGTCAAAGCCAATACCTAGCGATGCTTTACACTGACTAAACCGCTAGATTCGCCGCTACATACAAAATGTCACGCCGCTGCTATCGCTGCCATTGAATTGAATGGATAGCCAGTTAGCATGTTTCCGACTTGTTTTAAACTACTTTTCCGACCGATTTGGACCGGAAAACGGCCTGGTTAATGATGGGCGTGTCAAAGCCAATACCTAGCGATGCTTTACACTGACTAAACCGCTAGATTCGCGCTACATTACAAAATGTCACGCCGCTGCTATCGCTGCCATTGAATTGAATGGATAGCCAGTTAGCATGTTTCCGACTTGTTTTAAACTACTTTTCCGACCGATTTGGACCGGGGAAAACGGCCTGGTTAATGAGGGGGCGTGTCAACTAAACCGCTAGATTCGCCGCTACATTACAAAATGTCACGCCGCTGCTATCGCTGCCATTGAATTGAATGGATAGCCAGTTAGCATGTTTCCGACTTGTTTTAAACTACTTTTCCGACCGATTTGGACCGGGAAAACGGCCTGGTTAATGAGGGCGTGTCAAAGCCAATACCTAGCGATGCTTTACACTGACTAAACCGCTAGATTCGCCGCTACATTAGAAAATGTCACGTCGCTGCTATCGCTGCCATTGAATTGAATGGATAGCCAGTTAGCATGTTTCCGACTTGTTTTAAACTACTTTTCCGACCGATTTGGACCGGGAAAACGGCCTGGTTAATGAGGGGGCGTGTCAAAGCCAATACCTAGCGATGCTTTACACTGACTAAACGTCTAGATTCGCCGCTACATTACAAAATGTCACGCCGCTGCTATCGCTGCCATTGAATTGAATGGATAGCCAGTTAGCATGTTTCCGACTTGTTTTAAACTACTTTTCCGACCGATTTGGACCGGGAAAACGGCCTGGTTAATGAGACGGCGTGTCAAAGCCAATACCTAGCGATGCTTTACACTGACTAACCGCTAGATTCGCCGCTACATTAGAAAATGTCACGTCGCTGCTATCGCTGCCATTGAATTGAATGGATAGCCAGTTAGCATGTTTCCGACTTGTTTTAAACTACTTTTCCGACCGATTTGGACGGGAAAACGGCCTGGTTAATGAGGGGGCGTGTCAAAGCCAATACCTAGCGATGCTTTACACTGACTAAACCGCTAGATTCGCCGCTACATTAGAAAATGTCACGCCGCTGCTATCGCTGCCATTGAATTGAATGGATAGCCAGTTAGCATGTTTCCGACTTGTTTTAAACTACTTTTCCGACCGATTTGGACCGGGAAAACGGCCTGGTTAATGAGGGGCGTGTCAAAGCCAATACCTAGCGATGCTTTACACTGACTAAACCGCTAGATTCGCGCTACATTAGAAAATGTCACGTCGCTGCTATCGCTGCCATTGAATTGAATGGATAGCCAGTTAGCATGTTTCCGACTTGTTTTAAACTACTTTTCCGACCGATTTGGACCGGGAAAACGGCCTGGTTAATGAGGGCGTGTCAAAGCCAATACCTAGCGATGCTTTACACTGACTAAACCGCTAGATTCGCCGCTACATTACAAAATGTCACGCCGCTGCTATCGCTGCCATTGAATTGAATGGATAGCCAGTTAGCATGTTTCCGACTTGTTTTAAACTACTTTTCCGACCGATTTGGACCGGAAAACGGCCTGGTTAATGAGGGGCGTGTCAAAGCCAATACCTAGCGATGCTTTACACTGACTAAACAGCTAGATTCGCCGCTACATTAGAAAATGTCGCGTCGCTGCTATCGCTGCCATTGAATTGAATGGATAGCCAGTTAGCATGTTTCCGACTTGTTTTAAACTACTTTTCCGACCGATTTGGACCGGGAAAACGGCCTGGTTAATGAGGGGGCGTGTCAAAGCCAATACCTAGCGATGCTTTACACTGACTAAACCGCTAGATTCGCCGCTACATTAGAAAATGTCACGCCGCTGCTATCGCTGCCATTGAATTGAATGGATAGCCAGTTAGCATGTTTCCGACTTGTTTTAAACTACTTTTCCGACCGATTTGGACCGGGAAAACGGCCTGGTTAATGATGGGCGTGTCAAAGCCAATACCTAGCGATGCTTTACACTGACTAAACCGCTAGATTCGCCGCTACATTACAAAATGTCACGCCGCTGCTATCGCTGCCATTGAATTGAATGGATAGCCAGTTAGCATGTTTCCGACTTGTTTTAAACTACTTTTCCGACCGATTTGGACGGGAAAACGGCCTGGTTAATGAGGGGCGTGTCAAAGCCAATACCTAGCGATGCTTTACACTGACTAAACCGCTAGATTCGCCGCTACATTACAAAATGTCACGCCGCTGCTATCGCTGCCATTGAATTGAATGGATAGCCAGTTAGCATGTTTCCGACTTGTTTTAAACTACTTTTCCGACCGATTTGGACCGGGAAAACGGCCTGGTTAATGATGGGGCGTGTCAAAGCCAATACCTAGCGATGCTTTACACTGACTAAACCGCTAGATTCGCCGCTACATTACAAAATGTCACGCCCGATGCTAT
>JAINUG010002436.1:0-10877 GCA_029706075.1 Aldrovandia affinis
ATTAGAATTAGAGAGAGAGTATGTGTGTGAGAGAGAGAGAGAGAGTATGTGTGTGTGTGTAAGAGAGAGAGTATGTGTGTGTGTGTGTGTGTGTGTGTGAGAGAGAGTATGTGTGTGTGAGAGAGAGAGAGGGGACAATGTGAAAGAGCAAGAGAGAGAAAGGGGGAGAGGGAGTATGTGTGTGAGAGAGAGGGATAGAGAGAGAGAGAGAGAGAGCCTGCCACAACACGAGGGTCAGTGAGCCAATGTAGACAATACTTCTGTTTTATTTTTTAATTTGTATTTTGTATGTTTGTATTTTTATAGCATGCTTTGGCAATATTTACCTTTTCATTTCATGCCAATAAAGCACTTTTGAATTGAATTGAATTGAGAGAGAGAGAGAGAGAGAGAGAGAGAGAGAGAGAGAGAGAGAGAGAGAGAGAGAGAGAGAGCACCTGCTCACAATCTGCAGCACCTGGTCTCACTCTTTATGACTCTGAAATTAGAGAGAGAGAGAGAGAGAGAGATAGAGAGAGAGAGAGAGAGAGAGAGAGAGAGAGAGAGAGAGAGAGAGAGAGAGAGAGAGAGAGAGAGAGAGAGAGAGAGAGAGAGAGAGAGAGAGAGAGAGAGAGAGAGAGACATTAACACTGTACTGAGAGGTTTAATACAGTACATACACACTGACTGGATTAGACTACTAATACTATTAGTACTGTTACTGCTCACGAGCTTGCACACTTGCCTGTGTATGTGCCACAGCAGTTTCAGATCTTTAGCCGTATGAAACGCACGTATGAAACGCAAAGGAAAATGGCTGCTTCCTCCACTAAACCGGCTTCCTGTTCTAGATTTTTCTCCTTTCTCTCACGTCCACAACTTCCCTGTTTCAAGTTCAGCCTCTTCTCAATGTCGAACTAACCATGCCAATATCACCCTCACCTCGCTAACTGCGGTAACAGAAGTTTACAACCTGCTACGTGATGATATTGAAACCCCCTCTTTCCTGCTTATCTGTCTGAGATGGGCGGGGGTCGGGCAGAGGCCAGAGTACCGTCAATGTGTGCTTTAGATGTGCACTTATTTTAAACAACGTTTGATAAGATGTCTGAATTTGACAGAAGTTGTTGTTACCCATCACCACACTATCTGCACATTGTAAGCACTTTTAATTGGAAAAGAAGGTCCGTGTGTGTCACCCCACAACCAGTGACACTACAATATATTATCTACAGTAATATGCAGACTAATCACTGGAACTAAGGTTTAAGCCAGACACAGAGTGTCAGGCCGAGCAGAAGTGTTTGCGAAGAAGTTAGGCAATAATGAAAACATTTCCATAATTTAAATCAATCAATCAAATCAAATCAAATCAAGTTTATTTGTATAGCGCTTTTCACAACAGAATTGTCACAAAACGCTTAACAGAGGGGGAACCCAGGCCTAGACCCCCAAAAGCAAGCCTAACGGCAAGAGTGGCAAGGAAAAACTCCTAGGTAGGGAGAAACCTTGGGAGGAACCAGACTAAAAGGGGGAGCCCATCCTCTTCTGGCCGGCACAGGGTATGTCCAAAAAGACCATGTCATGGTCAGTCCAAGGTTAGTCTGAGTTAGGTAGTCAGCGGGGGGGGCTAAACCACGCGGAGAGGGTCCAGATCCAGGAACTGGGGTTGGCGTGGGGGTGAGGTTGATGGGGGCAGCTCACAGTTCTCGCAGGATCTAGGGCTCGGGGCAGGTGCCCCGGAGTCAAGGCCGAGGCAGAGAAGAGAACATGCAGTCAGAAAAAAGCAGTGCTATAGCCAGTAGCACTATGTAAGAGCAGGGAGCACAAGCATAGGAAATATACAGTTAGCCCCAACAGGTGTAAGCTATGGCAGCATACCTATTAGGAGAGGGACAGAGAAAACACGCAGCCATGTGAGAGTTCCAAACAATCCACACCTGATCAAGGATAACCAGCATAACAGTGGTGGTAACACATTGAGGAGGTGACAGTATGGAAAGTTTCTCACTCCATAAGACACTAAGGCACGGCCTTCTCCATCTCTCCACCTAGACTATGTTTGGCAGTAAGCTAGGCTGAAAAGATATGTTTTTAATCTACACTTAAAAATTGAAACTGTGTCGAATCCCTAACATGCCTTGGTAAACCGTTCCACAACAGAGGAGCTCTAAAAGAGAAGGCTCTACCACCAGCTGTGCTCTTCAAAATTCTAGGGAGTAATAGATGGCGGCTTCTTGTGAACGAAGCAGTCGTGTCGGCTTATAGGGGCAATCATTTCGGTCAGATATAAAGGTGCAAATCCGTTTACTGCTTTAAAAGTTAGCAACAGTACTTTATAATCAGCCCGATATTTAATAGGAAGCCAATGTAGTGATGCTAACACTGGAGTAATGTGCTCATACTTTTTGGATCTAGTCAAAATACGTGCCGCTGTATTCTGTACTAGTTGAAGACTCTTTAGAGAGCTACTAGAGGAGCCGGATAATAAGGCATTACAATAGTCTAGCCTCGATGCAACAAAAGCATGCATCAAGGTTTTAGCATCCTCTAATGACAGAAAGTGCCGAATTTTAGCTATGTTTCTTAGGTGAAAGAAAGCTACTCTGGAAGTGTTTTTAATATGAGTGTCAAATGTAAGGTCTGATCAATAATAAAACCAAGGTTCTTAACCATAATACTTGATGTAACTATGCAATCACCTGCATTTAACTGCAGATCCAACTTGTTCCTTAATTTTTGGGGCCCAAAACCATCATCTCTGTTTTATCTGAATTTAAAAGCAGGAAATTTACTGTCATCCAGTTCTTTATATCAGAGATACAAGCCTCTAATTGAGTGAGTTTAAGTGTTTCACCTGGTTTCATTGATATGTACAGCTGTGTATCATCGGCATAGCAATGGAAATTTACACCATGTTTACGAATAACATTGCAGTGGTAGCAAGTATAATGAGAACAGTAATGGTCCCAGCACTGAGCCTTGTGGAATACCATATTTAACCTGAGAGTAGTCAGAGAACTCTTGATCTAATTGCACAAATTGAAACCGGTCTAATAAGTATGATTTAAACCATGAGAGTGCCCGTCCACGCAAACCAACCAGGTTTTCTAGCCTATGAAGGAGAATCTGGTGGTCAATAGTGTCAAAAGCAGCACTTATGTCAAGGAGCACTAGAATAGAAACACAACCAGTGTCCAATGCTAACAGTAAGTCATTTACAACTTTAATAAGTGCTGTCTCAGTGCTATGGTTTGGTCTAAAACCTGATTGTAATGTTTCATATAGATTATTCGTTTTTAGGAAAGCAGTTAATTGTTGAGCTACAGATTTCTCTAAAATTTTTGACAAAAAGGGCAGATTTGAAATGGGCCTATAGTTCTTCAGATTAACAGGATCAAGATTTGGTTTCTTTAGAAGAGGCTTGATTACTGCTACTTTTAAAGACCTAGATGCGCAACCCAATAATAGGGATGTATTTATGATATCTAACATGGGCTGGCCTAGCACAGGCAAAAGCTCTTTAATAAGCTTTGTTGGTATGGGGTCTAACAGACATGTAGATGATTTGGAGGACATAACCAGTTTACTGAATTTGTCCAGATCCAAGGGAGTGAAAAACTCAAGGGTCTCTACGCAACCCTGCTCCTGATAGCCCTGTGCTATCTCGGCAGTTGGAGTGCTAGATATTGGAGTCATTTTCATAATTTGTTCTCTGATTGTCTCAATCTTATCAGTAAACGAGTTCATAAAGTCATTTGAATTATAGTTAGAAGGATAACTGATGGAAACTGAAGACTGTTTTTGTCAGTTTAGCTACCGTGTTAAATAGAAATCTTGGGTTGTTTTTATTCTGGTCAATTAGTTTCGAGAAATACGATGACCTAGCTGTAGTAAGAGCGTGCTTGTATTCGATGAGGCTGTCCTTCCAAGCAGAGCGAAAAACCTCTAAATTGGTAGGCGCCATCTGCGTTCTAATTTTCTGGAAACTTGTTTAGAGGGCACGGGTATGGTCGGTAAACCAGGGTGCAAGTTTCTTCTCACTGCATTTTTTCTCTTGAGGGTGCGACCGCATCAAGTGTATTCCGTAAAATGTGATTTAACGCATCAGTTTGATGATCAATTGACAAAAGGCTATTTGGGTCCTGACTTGATACTAAGGATTCGGGAAGTAAGTTTATAAATTTTGAAGCCGTCAATGAATTTATAGAGCGGCTGGAATAGTATTTAGGTTCGATTTAATAGGAATATTTACCTGAATTTCAAAAGAAATCAAAAAGTGATCCGATAGTACAGGATTATGGGGAGACACAATGATATTCTCGACATCGATACCATAGGATAAGACTAAATCTAAGGTATGATTGTGGCGGTGGGTTGGTTCAGATATATTTTGAACAAAACCGACAGAGTCAATAATAGCTGCAAAAGCCAGTCCTAAAGGGTCACTGTCATTATCAACATGTATGTTGAAATCTCCAACAATCACAACTTTATCCGCCATAGTTGCCAAGCTTGAAAAACTCTGCAAACTCGGAGAGAAAAACAGTATACGGTCAGGTGGTCTATAAATAGTTATTAAGAGGAAGGATTGCACTGAGGTAACTAGATCTTTTGACCGTCAGAAAGCATAAGCGATTCAAAAAGAGGAGAACTTATCCCCACATTTAGGTGTAAAACTAAATTTTGTCGAAAAAATCACAGCAACACCGCCCCTCTACCGGACAGACGCGGCGCTTGGCAGCTGGCATAACCATCGGGAGATGCCTCATTAAGTGCACTGTATTCGTCAGGCCTAAGCCAGGTTTCAGTGAAACTAATCAGGTCAAAACTATGGTCGGTGATTAGTTCGTTTCACAAGAACTGCCTTGGGGAAAGTGATCTAACATTTAACAATCCACATTTAAGATGCGTCTTACTACAGGCAACACTTACTGCAGGCTGAGAGGTTTTAATATAAATAAGATTGTGTACACAAATGCCACGACAGCCAGTGTGCTCAGATAGCTTTTTACTTCTAAAACCATTTCCAAAACGAGGGACAGACACAGTCTCAATAGCTAAGCTAGTCACGGGTTTTTGGAAGCTAGCAGACAGTGGTTTAGGACCAGAAGTCTGCTGCCTGGCTAGCGCTCTGAGAGGTCATAAACTTTGCGAATTTATACTACGGGATAATGTTCTAGATAATAGAAGAGAACCTCTCCAGTTCGGGTGGAGTCCGTCTCTCTTCAGTAAGCCAGGCTTTCCCAAAAAGTAGGCCAATTGTCTATGAAGCCCAAGTCGTTGTCAGTACACCAGTTAGCCATCCAGCGATTTAGCAACGTGAGTCTACTGTAGACTTCGTCACTCCTACGGGTAGGGATAGGGCCAGAGATAATTACTTCCCGACTGAGTGTTTTAGCGAGCTTACACACCGAAACAAAATTATTTTTAGTGATCTCCGACTGCCTAAGTCGGACATCGTTGGTGCCAGCGTGGATAATAATTTTAGAATATTTACGATTATTCTTAGCTAGCACCTTTAAGTTTGCCTCCACGTCGGTAGCTCTGGCCCCAGGCAAACATTGGACTATGGTCGCTGGTGACTCTATCCTCACGTCTCGTAAAATGGAATCGCCAATTATCAGAGCTTTCTCAGTAGGTGTATTACTGAGTGGGGAAAAACGATTGAAACGTGAGTTAGGTGTATGACCTCCTTGGGACGGCGACTATGCCTCCCTCGAACCGTGACAAAAGCGCCTTGCTGCGAAGGCTCTGCTGGGGGAATAGCACTAATGTCTAGGCTATTTAAACTCCCTGGTGCGTCCGGCGCCAACAGAAAAGACTCTATGTAACTCTCTCCTTCCTGAATCTGGCGAAGCGTCCGGATGCGGTCCTCAAGCTCAACTATTTTCTGCGCCAATTCTAAATTAAGTTCACACTTCCTACAAATACCAGTTACGTTAAACTTGGCGTCAGAACTAACACTAAACATATTGCACTCCAAGCAGGAAACAAGGGAGGAAGCCATGGTCGAATTCTTACCGTAATGTTTTCTTGGGTGTCGAACAGAAAACCACGGTGCTCGAGTCCCGTATAGGTTGGTTAGTTAGGAATAACCGAAAAAGATTAAAAAATAGAAAAGAGTTTTGTATCCAAATCAGTATAAAAGTGTAGAAAATGCGGGCAGCGAAAACCTGGAGCAGCAGTTACTACAGCGCGCGTCGCGTTCAAAATGGAAACAGGAAGTCAGGTGTGGATGGTTTAGCTGCGTGTTTTCTCTGTCCCTCTCCTAATAGGTATGCTGCCATAGCTTACACCTGTCGGGGCTATCTGTATTTCCACACTTTCATTTCATATTGTTATTAACCCTGGATGAGCCCAGTTTGCACTTACATGCATTTTATTGGTGAAAATATCTTCCCATTTCTCCAGGAAATATGATAGAAAGTTCGTCTTTAGGAGCTCATCTTTCTTGTGATCTCTCCCCATATTCTAGAGCCCAGGACCAGAGAGGACTTCTTACAATGTGAGTCTGTAATTAAAACTAAATTAAAATCATTTTAAATATATTTTTTTTAAATGTTACATTTTAACCCTCTGAGGTCCGTGCTAAGCTTTTAGATGTTTTTTGATTTTGGCATGGTCTGATATTTATCTCAATTTCATCAATTTAACACACATTTACTCCAAAGTGTTTAATATTTTTATTTGAAGGACAATCACAGCTACATTTGTATGCCATCAATAGTTTGGTCAGTATCATATGCAGCTTGTAAATAGATCTACAAACACACAAGTTAAAAATAGTTAATTTTTCTGCTGTCACAAAAGTTGTGAAAGCACACACTAAACTATAGTGACGAATTGTTTTGCCAATGTGCGTTTGTTCATCAAGGTCTTGGTTATGTAAGGGTGTGAAAATGTTTTAGCACATATGAGATCTAAATAGCTAAAAACCTGTTTTTATCAGAACTGGTCACATTTATTTCAGGCTGTGGGAGGGCTATATGCTAATTTACTGAATATTCATGATCCACACCTGAAAGATCATGGTCAAAGGCCATCAGACAAAGACATCTTGCAGAGTAGCCTACGCATTTCTTGCGACCAACAGAAGCCAGTTTGACAACATCCAAAGTCTGGCATTGGGCACAGGCACATGATCAAAAGTTTAAGATATTCATCTTTAAACGTCTGTAGGAAAACGAAAGCAAAATCCGTGTCTACGAAGACACGGAAAGACATAAACAAGACAAAACAAAATAACCAACGATCAGGAACAAACAAAACGTATCCAAAATCTCGGAATAAACTCAACGCTGGGAATCTAAACCACAATAAGCACACAAACAAGTTCTCGAGAGGCAAGAAACATTAATCACAATAGGTATTATCAAGCTAAGCTAGATAATGTCCAAGCGCGAAACAGAATGCCAGCTGGTTAAATATCCTCCGTTAATTATTCGCAGCAGTCCGCAATGATTCTGATTTTTTCGTATAGCGTCACAAGACGCGGAATTCATATATTTTCACGAGTATTTGAAAATATGGTAAATCAAATAAATATCAGCATACACCGTCTGTTGCTGGCAGCTCGCAACCGTAAACACAGACAAGATCCGATATAATGTCGGGACATTGTTTACGCTGCAATTTCACACACGGAATTCATATATTGAATACGAGTATTTGATAACATGGCAAATCAAATATAGTTACTTACTCTTCGTCAGTTATTGTCTTCGTCGCTTTCCATCGATGCTCTCAAACACTGCAAAAAAATCTTTCCATCTTGAATAAAATTGTATGTCTGTATAAAATATTGCTTCAAATTGTCGGGACAGTTTGTGTTGTTTACGCCGGCGTTTCACACATGGCCCCACGCCCCTCCCCACACCTCCCGAAACTCGCACCTAGTTACCATGTCAATAGAAGGGGGCGTTACTAAAAGGTAAAAAACAGAGTAAAAAACAAGGTTTACTTTTGGTCTAATTAACCTAATTTAAAAATCCCATTTGATTTGCCAGTGCTCAAATCAGAAAGTCGCGATTCTAAGGTTTCTGTCAATGTTTTTGTCGCGTGTGTATGATAAAATATCGCGAAATTAGAAATAGTAATATACTTTTATTGCTGCTGGGAGCGGCGCCGCTCCCGTCGACCTCAGGGGGTTAAAACGGAAATAAGACGTAAATGTGTGAATGAAAGAAAATATTTAGTTGAAACGTGTTTAAAATGCGTAAGAGATGTAATGTGATGATTATGACCACTGAGCTCTCTTCTCTCCTTCTTCTCCTCCATCAGATTCCTGTCAGCTCACACTGGACCCCAACACAGCGCATAGAGTCCTCCGTCTGTCTGAGGGGAACAGAGAGGTGACATGGGTGGGAGAGGACCAGTCATATCCTGATCACCCAGAGAGATTCGACTGCTGGCCCCAAGTGCTGTGCAGAGAGGGTCTGTCTGGGCGCTCTTACTGGGAGGCTGAGTGGAGGGGGGGGGGGAGGGGTGGGTTGGTATAGCAGTCTCATATAAAGAGATCCGCAGGAAAGGATGGGGTGGTGACGCTGCTCTGGGATGTAATGACAAGTCCTGGCGTTTGGACTGTTTTCGTCGCGGCTGCTATTTCAGGCACAATAATGAGGTCACTGCACTCCCTGCCCCCCCCTCCTCCAGAATAGGAGTGTATCTGGATCACGGGGCAGGAACTCTGTCTTTCTACAGCGTCTCTGACACAATGACCCTCCTCCACAGAGTCCAGACCACATTCACTCAGCCCCTCTATCCTGGGTTTCGGGTTCATTGGTCTGGCTCTTCTGTAAAACTGTGTGATCTGGGATGAGGGAGAGAAATCAAAGAGGAGAACACTCTCCAATGAGACAAAATATTTTAAATAAAATAAACAATATGCTTAAAATGACTAAACAAAGGAATTAATAAAACATTAAAAAATATGATATAAATATAAAGTGCATTTCCTTCTTTTTTTTTTTGGGGGTCACACCCAGCCCTGCTTGGAAATGTGTGTTTGTGATGAGGAGTGATTTTCTCTTTTAAGGAACTTCCTGTAGGGCAGTGCTTCTCAATTATTTTCTGTTTCGCCCCCTAGGAAGAAGAAAACATTTCGCGCCCCCACTCTCCGCCGCGACTATAAATAGTATCATTTATCTATAAAATTGTTATAAGTACACCTCTGCATAACATTGTATCCTTATTAACATTAAAGAAATGCTATGGTGTGGTTTTTTTTGCACTGAGCAATTTGGTACGCCACCTTATATGATGCTAACAGTGCTCGCTGGTTTTCTGAAGTAGCATTCACAAAGCGGGATGATTGTCGGCAATATTCGGCACGTTTTACGCTTAAAAACTCAGCGGCTTATCAGCGTGATTGGGGTGTAATGTCTTTCAGTGACGCCTTAATTTATTTGGCTTCATGCTGTCCGCTGCCAACATTTTAAGACACAGTAAACACACGGTCTTTCCTCGTCTCCGCCGTAGTCACAGTGAAGCCAAGCGCTACATACGGCCGTCATATTTCCTCGTCTTAGCTTTCGGGTGACTCTTGTTTGTCTCATTATCTTCGTCTCTCTCCGCCTTTCTTTTCAACCCTGTTAAATTTTTTTCCATGGTGTCTCTTGAGGTTTGTTCACTGCACTTCATATCTGCAATTACACTTTATTCTAGTACGGCAAAAAAAAAGCATGTTCCCGGGGTCACACGAGCCCCCTGGCATCGCACCCCTGGGGGCGCCCCCACTATTTGAGAAACACTGCTGTAGGGTCAGGTGAAACTGCCGATATGGATTACACACTTTGGGGTTGTGGGTCCACAGATGCACTGTTGGTTTTTTAGGGGGTATGTCTCTGCACTCCTTAGGGTCCAGTTTGAATATTATAAAATGATGCATGATGTGGGAACATTTAAAAGAATGTGGTGCATTGGGATGTGTTTGGATTGAGGGATTTGTTTGTGCTGGATTCGTTTTTTCGTTTCTTTTGAATGCTGATTTGATTCTGCGGGGTGTGTATGTAATGGTGGAAAGATTCTCGTATGTGTAATAAAGGAACATCAAAAGTAAAACAAAACTCTCTCTCTCTATAACTCCCTCTTTCTTTCCCTCTGTCTCTATCCCTCTCTCAATCCAAATCAATTCAATTCAGTTCAATATGCTTTATTGGCACAAAGACATCAACATGCAACAACAACAGAAACTAGAAAAAAATCCACTGAAAGATTCCACACACAAGCAGTAACGCACACACACACACAGATGTGTAGGAGAGGAGTAGAGAGTTACGCGTATGTTCAGTGGAAGGGGTGGGAGTAAGATGAAAATGTTTTGAAGATTTCTTTTCACACACAGCGTCACACACTTCATCACTTTTAAGTAATGTTTCATTAGCATACTAACAATACCTAAAATAAAACTGTACTTTTGTTTTGTGACAAACTCAGATTGCAAACAGTTATCACTGAAGCAGACAGCCATCCATCTTCTTGGTATTAGTCACATTTAGACCAATCCATCGCAGTGTTTTGTACTGGAATAGATCAAATAAGCAGAACTGGCAACAAAAAATGGATCAGTAACACCAACACATATGGTCAAAATAAAACAAGTTTTATTTCCAGTGTTCCACATATGCATAGTGCTGGGTTTATCTGGACATACATTGCAAGAGCAAAGGTGCGGCAGATCTGGACCTTGATACTCATGTGTGTGTGTGTGCACGCGTGTGAGTGTGTGTGTTTGAGTGTGTGGTGTGGTTTGTTAAAAATTTTGTTTGTTTGGTTTGAAAAACTTGTGTTTTTAAAACAAGTTGGAAAAATGATTTTAATGCAGCGGAAAATCTAACGGTTTAATCAGTGTAAGACTTCGCTAGGTATTCGCTTTGATACCCCGCCTCAATAACCAG
>JAINUG010002437.1:0-10875 GCA_029706075.1 Aldrovandia affinis
CCCTTCCCCCTTTGGCTGGCGTTCTTTTGACCATGGCCCTCCGTAGCCTCTCCCACTTGGAGCCCCACAAAAAATAAAATACTGCCCGGTCCAGCCGGGCTAACACAGAACGGGACAGGACAAACACTACACCAACAAACAAAAACAGAGGTAAAATTACATTTTGAATAATTAAAATTTTCCCCTCAAAGGTTAGTTTCCGGAGCCTCCAAAACTGCAACTTTTGCTCCGCCTTTTTTAAAATCCCTTCCCAGTTTCCCCCACCCAAACCCTCAGAATCAAAGTTGACCCCAAGGATGCGGACGTTGTCGGCCGTCACAGTCAGTGGCAGGTCCTGGAGGTCAGTCTCCGTCCACCGTCCGTACACCATCAGAGTCGTCTTGTCCCGGTTCAGCCGGGCCCCTGAAGCCCGGCCGAACCACTCTGTCCTGTCCAGGACTCTGCCCACAGAAGTCGAGTCCGTACAGCACACTGTCACGTCGTCCATGTAGAGCAGGGGTCTTCAACTCCAGGCCTCGAGGTCCGCTGTGTCTGCAGGTATTTGCTCCAACCACGCACTACACCACCTGATTTAGAATAATTAGTTTACCTCCTTGGTCCAGGAGGCGAGCTAATTAGTGAAATCAGGTGGTGTAGTGCGTGGTTGGAGCAAATACCTGCAGACACAGCGGACCTCGAGGCCTGGAGTTGAAGACCCCTGATGTAGAGGATACACCTGGCCTCCATCCCCCCACTCCCTGGGATCCCCAACCCTGAGATCCAGGCGTCCCTTCTCAGCACCTGTGCCAGCGGCTCTATACACAAAACAAATAACAGGGGGATAAAGGACACCCCTGGCGGACACCGCAGTTTAAATCCACCGCCTCAGTTTGGAACCCATTAACCAAAAATGTGCTCCGCACCCCCGCATAAAGGAGCCCCACCCACTTTAGGTACCTGGCCGGAAAGCCCACTTTTTGCAGTACGGCAAACATGTACTGGTGCGAGACCCGATCAAAAGCTTTTTCAAAGTCTAAATTTAGTACTGCTAGCCGAATGTTTCTGTCTCTCGCCAGACAGATGGTGTCACGTACCAGCACTAGGCTGTCTGTGATCCTCCTCCCTGGCACGGCACAGGACTGATCCGGGTGTATCAGGTCTGGTAAAACCCCCGCATCCTCAAGGCCAACACCTTACTAAACAATTTAAAATCTGAATTTAAAAGAGTGATCGGTCACCAGTTTTTCAGGTCAGTAGCGTCACCCTTCTTAAAAATCAGAGTCACCACCCCCGTCCTGAAGCTGTCCGGCAGCCTCCCCACCCGTCAAACCCCCAAAAACAAATGTCAGGTCCGGTCCCACTACGTCCCAAAAGTCAAATAAAATTCCAGGGGAAGCCCATCCAACCCCGGGGCCTTCCCCTTCTTAAAAGACTGTAAGGCGTCAGTCACGTCATTCAGGTTGAGGTCGGCCTCCAGACTCCCACCGTCCCCCACCGTCCTGTCAACAAAATTCAAAACGTCAGTCAGTCTGTCAGGTAGGGGGGCTTTTTCCCCAAACAGGTCAGAGAAAAAGCCCTCCACCACCTTCATTTGGCCCTCCGTGGAGGTAAGGGTCACCCCATCCCTCCCCTTCAGGCCCTTCATGAGGGTCCCCCTCGCCATGACCTTTTTAAAAAAGAAACTGGAGCAGGTTTCCCCCTCATCTACCTCCCTCTCCTTGCTCCTAAAAATTATGGACTGGCTCAGTGTTAATTTAGTCAACGAAAATGATGACTAAATATGGTCGTCAACGAAGCTTTTTTCCATGACGACAACGAGACGAGACGAGACGATAATGGAGATCATGTGACACTAACGTGACGAAATAATTAATGCAATGTCGTTGACTACAAACGACGACACAAAATGTAGTTTACCAAATAAAACCTTGCCGAAATCTCTTCACTTTTGTTGACTAAAACAAGACGAGACTAAATAATTATAACTTTTAGAATAATTCGTTTTATTATTATTGCAGCATTTCCGTCAAGTCACGACGGGTTTAACTTAATGGAAAAATGGCAGGGCAACAGGGTCTCGGCGGGCTTGTATGCAGTGGGCTTGGAAGAAAAAGAAGATCAGACCTCTGGGCATACTTTAGTTATATAGAGCTCGAAGGAGCTACTGAATGTAACGTTATTGTTGAAAGTGAAACACGAGGAGGAGAAGAAGCGAAGCCCGCTCAGCCCAGGGAGAAATGTGGCCATAGAATCAAGGGTAAAAACACCACGAATCTCAAAAGACACCTGAAGACATTCCACAAGGAAATCCAGGTAAGTGTAACCAGGTTAGATTCGTTTGTGGTGGATTCGCCTGTCTGCTGCTATCCTAGCTAGCTAGCTGGCAAGCAAGCTTTTATAATAAACCGAACATATTTTTATTTCATAATCTCAGAAAATATTCGCTAATTTAGCCACGATGCTAACGCTAGCCGCGATGCTAACGCTAGCCACGGCTCACAGGGGTTGGCTCACGAAGTAGGCTATAAATTAGGCTTAACCTAGCTATCGTACATCCTGTGAGCCAGACGGACACAATTATTGACCAACAGATTGATTAACATTCTTAATAATTTACACCCATGCCAGTCTGCTACTTTGGGATAAAGCATGGTACATCTAGGCTACAGTTGTAATGAGTCTGTAAAAGTGCAGTTCTCTAGCGCCAGTGTGAGTTTGGCGTAATGTTAGGCATAAAATATGACTGTGTGTGGGAACTGAAAAACACTGTTTCAGCTAGGTTTATTTGTCCCTCATAGCCATCATCACACTGAATTCATCATCAGCATAGCCTTTCTCAGGACTGCATTCTCTCTGAATCTGGACTTGACTGAATAGAATATGCAGTCCTTTTTAACAAGAGAGATTTGACCATCCAGTGGTCACTCCGCCTGTTAAATAGCTCAAAACAAAACTCAATAAGTGTCGCAGATAACGTTCAAAGGTACTAACCTCAGCAGTACAGGTGCTGGTCAAATCTGACTAGTAGGAGCCCTTGTTGAGGATGTTCTGAAGTTAGTGCTAGTGTGAATTGAACAAGAGATTTTGGAGGAGTAAGGTTCAGATTGGTTTATCCATTGATTTCAAAATCTGTTCATTAACAGTTTTCAGTTCAGTTTCACAGACACACACTTTTTTTGTTGTTGTTGTTGTTTGTTATTGTAGCATTCATTATTATTATTATTATTATTTATTATTATTATTATTGTTATTATTTAGGACTAGACCAACTCTTAACCCCTATCCAGACCTAGACCACCTCTAACTCTAACCCCTAACCAGACCTAGACCTCTTACCCTAACCTTAGTTTATTCTAAGTCCATGTGGCACTTTAACACCGACCTCAGAATGTGATTTTATATTTATTTTATATACCGTATATATATATCAAGCAGATTGCAATTAGTGTGTACTGTGTATTTACACCATTCAAATGTCTATTGTTGTTGTTGGTTAAAAAAATAAATATGCACTTTAAATGCAAATATGTTCCATGTTTGACTATTTCTGAATCTATTGACCATTTCAAGGAATGTTTGGTTACTGGGCTCCTACTGGCTCCTACTGAACTTAATTGTGAATCAGCTGGTAGTTTTCTAGCTAGTAGCTAACAGGTGTTGCCTAGTAACCAAACATTCCTTGAAATGATCAATGCCATCAAACCAGACTCTCTCCAGTCTCAAATGCATTCTTAAACATTCAACCTGTATTTCATCAGATAAAGATAAGAAATCTTGTGGGAATTTTGAAATGGGTTTGACTAAAAAAGACAAAATATTTTGGTTTTGGCTAGACTATACTGAAAGAATAAATAGAATTGCGTTACTAAAAAGAGACTAAAATACCTTTTCATTAACGAAAACTAGACTAAAATGTCTTCTGTTTTCCGCGACTAAATTGAGACTAAACAAAAAGACTAAATCGAGACTAAACAAAAAGACTAAGACTAAAATGCTCAGACCTGTAGTTGACTAAAACTCGACTAAACAAAAAATAGATAAAGGTGACTAAATATGATAAAAACGAAAAAGAGCTTTTGACACATGACTAAGACTAAAACTAAAATTAAAAATAGCTGACAAAATTAACACTGGACTGGCTCCATCTGGCCGCAATCGCTGCCATCTCCCGCTTCACTTCCTCCACCTCTGCACGAAAGTCGAAACCTCCGTGCAGAAGGGAGAAGTAGCGGTTGAGGCGCCTCTGGAGCCCAGCCCACACCCTCCTCTCCTTTGCCCTCCTTTCCTTCCCCACCACCACAAAAAACCCCTTTACCCTCCCCTTCACCTCCTCCCACCACTCTGCCCTCGAGCCGTAGAGCCCCTGGAGCGTCTGCCAGTGGGCGTACTGCGCCCGGAAGGCCTCCCTCACCACCTGGCTTTCCAATAGGCTGCAGTTCAGCCTCCAGGCGCCCCGCCCCACCGACACTCCCGGCCCCACGGCCAGAGAGCAGAGCAGCAGGGAGTGGTCGGAAAAATACACAGGGGCCAAGGACGCCGACACGCCAACAAACCCCCGGGCAAAGAGAAAATCAATCCTCGATGCCCGGGAGCCATCGGCGCTTGCCCAGGTGAACCCCTCCCGACCCGGGTGAAGGGAGCGGAAGACATCCACCATGCGGCAGTCCCCGGCCATGTCCCGCAGGAATGTGGACGTTTTGTCCTTCGACAAAACCCGTGCTCCCCGACGACCCTCCCCCCCCAACACACAATTAAAATCCCCCACCAACAGAAAAAACCCACACCCCACCAGGTGCTCCCGCAGCACCTGCAGCAGCTCCCACCGAGCCTGCTTCTGGGGGGAGCAATAAACATTTAACAAGTGAAACAACACCCCGTGAAAAGACAAAGACACCAACAATGCTCTGCCACAGCTCACCACAGTGCTCCCCACCACCTCCACACCTCTGTTACGGACCAAAATCGCCACGCCGTCGGCCGGGTTCTCCTCTGACCCACTCCAGAGTGATGGGCCGTGCGGCCACTTCCTCTCCCACTCCCCATAAGAGGAGCGGAAAGGCAGGCCGCACTCCTGCAGGCAGATGATGTCTGCACTGACCCCCTCCAGGAAGGTCAGCACAGACTGGGCCCTCAGCTCCGACCTCAGGCTCCGCACATTTAGTGTGGCAACAGAGATGTGTTCCTGCATGGTGAAAATAGAAAAAAAGGGACAAAACCAAAACACAACACAAACACTACTTACCTACCCCTCCCCCCCCGGGGTCCGTTGGAGGCACTTCCCCGGACGTGGCCCCCACATAGGGGCTCTGGTTGGGCGATACGTCAGGGGAGGCCGGTGACGACCCTCCCGACATACTGTCCGACAGGCTCGCCCCCACAAAACCCCTCGGGGCCTCCTCCCCCCTCCCCTTCTTTTCTGCATGGGCGCCCTCTTCCCCTCCGCTGTCCTCCGCCGACCGCTTCAGGGTGCCCCCCTCCACCACCATCCCCTCCTCGCTCGCTCCCATGGGCTGTGACCCCACGGTCACCAGCGAGGCACCGGAGTCCGACTCAGGCCCTTCACCTACCTCCCTCTCCACCCCCTGACCCACTGCCACCTCTGGCCCTGCCACCGGGCCAGTAGGCCCTCCTTCCTTACCCTCCTCCTCAGGGGCCTTGCTAGGCCTCGTCCCTTCCTGCCCTTTCCCGGCCCCAGTTACCTGGGCCTCACCCACACACTCACCACCACTCACCTCTTCCTGTACGCCACCTTCCTCCCTTACTCCACCCTCCACCTGCACTCCTCCTTCCTCCTGAGCCTCCTCTCCTCCCGGTGCCGGCGCCTCAGGACTGGCCTGGGCCCTCACCTGCACCTGATAGTTGTTGAAGGACTTCTTGAGCTTGTTAGCAAAAGAGTCCGGGCAGTCCCGGAACATGTGTGAGCCCAGGCCACAGAGGTTACACTTCCTCCCTGCCGTGCACTCGCTCCCTAGGTGACCCAGCTCCCTGCACTTGAAGCACACGACCACCTTGCAGGCCTCTGCCAGGTGACCGTGCGCTCCACAGCGCCTACAGAGCCTAGGCTGCCCCTGGTAGTGAACCAGGCCCCTATTCTCCCCCAACACCACCATGGAGGGCAGATGGCGCACACCTCCATACCCCTCCGGGTCCTCCACCAGCCTCACTGGCACCCTCCAGCTCCCCGTCCAGATCCCGTCCACATCTAGGACCTTAGTGGGAGAGCCTCGCACCCCACAGTACCGAGCCAACCATGTGACGAGGTCCCTCTCGTCCACCATTTCATTGAACATTCTCAGAATAACCACTTTGACCAGGTCATCTGTCAGTCTTTCCAGTTCAAACATTCCAAATCTATCCTTCTCTTTTTCGAAGGCCGTCCAAAATTCTGCCAAGATGCGAGCCGTCTTGAAGCTCTCATCGAAGCCTTTTGCTTGGGGCAAAACCAGCAGACAGTTAATGTCTGCGGTTTAAACCCCAAAACCCCCAGAAGGAATTTGCGGGAGAAATCCAGACGCGAGCACTCAAGCAAACGCCCTTCCTTCTCCCGCAACAAGAACCGCACACAGCAGTGCCGTTGGACGCCGACCCTAGCAGCCGACATCCTTCAGCCTGCAACAAACAATTTCTTTTTTCAAGAACAAAGGAAAAAGACAAAACAAAATGGCTGCCTTCCCAGCACAAACGGACACACAAAAGGACAGACAAAATGTCTGCCCTCACCCCGCCCCGAGGGGCAAACCACACCCCCAAAACCCACCACCAACACTTAAATTCACTTTTCACTTACCTCAGGAAAAAAAGGAAGACTTACCCACACAGATTTTTTTAATTTTCTTTTTCTTTTTCTTTGAACAAAGATTTCTCCTTCAACCTCCAAGAATTTCGACCGCCTAATCTTAGCCAAAAGGCCGAGAAGCGATAACCGCATACTGCCCCCCTCTGGCCGCCGGCCCCCCGGCCCCCCAAACCCACAGGGACGGCAGGATGGCCCTGTCGATGGCCCTGTCCCTGTCCCTGTCCCCAGCCACGTTCACTGTCCCCATCCAAGTCAGTGTGTTCCGCCTCCAAGCAGCCACCCATTCACACCTCCACACACAGGGCACACGTGGCTCTGCCATTCCATTCCGTTCCATTCCATTGGCCACCTGTGATGCTGCAGAATTAAAAAGCAACATCAAACACAACATCAAACTCACTCACTCAAACTCACTCACTCAAACTCCACACCACACCACACCACACCACACACACACACACCACACCACACCACACCACACACACACACACACACCACACACACCACACCACACCACACCACACCACACACACACACACACACACACACACACCACACACACGGCAAGCTCCTTTTCCGACTCCCCGTTCTAAAAATCCGTTTAATATGTAGTCCCCCGATGGGGGACATATCAGATATTAAACTGATAAGAACAGATTTTTTTTTTAATATATATTTTTATTAATAAAGCCATAACATGATACATTTCATCACAGAACAGAAATCGTTTCAAATAATACATATCATGGCAAAATACAAACTAAATACTACAGTATTAATTGTATAATACAAAATACAAACCCAAACAATCATATTCGGTTAAAATAAAAGATCATAACCCATAATAATCTCAAAAAAAAAAAAAAAAAAAAAAAGGAGACCTCACAAAAAGCCCCCATCAAGTTTCCTTTTTTATTTTTTTTATTTTATTTACCGTAGTTTTCGCACTATAAAGCGCACCTGAATATTAGCCGCACCAGCTAAATTTAGGGGAAAAAACAAATGTGTACATATACAAGCCGCACTGGACTATAAGCCGCAGGTGTTTTAATGTTTAATTACCATATGTAAGGGTTCGTGCACAGAGGGGATTGTCGGGAAAGAGATGGCTGTTTGGGGAAGCTTCCATTTTATTAACATTTCAACAAACAAGTTGTATATTTGCATAACTTATTCAAGTGTTACCATTTAGTGCAATAGTACGGAACATGTACTGTACTGTGTAAACTGTACTGTATCACATAGCGTTTCAGACACACAAACTTTCACATGTTTAACAGCATTCGAAACGTGTACACTGTGCAGAAATTATAAACGGTGCGCTCCCAGCGCACGTCCCGGCAGTGATCTACAGTATAGCCTAGTACCATAACAAAAAACAAAGCTTACAGCGCTTGACGAGGCAATATCAATGGCTAAATTAAATGTGTTTTTTAAAAGTGCTAAATTAAAAGTGCCTGTAACACGGCAGTAGGCCTAAAGGTGCAGTAACACGGCTGCTTAAAATATAACCAGCCTACCAGAAAAGTCATTAATCCTCGTCTTCATCTTTTAGGCTAAAGTGCAGTAACACGGCTGTAACAAGAAAAGTCAGTCATTCATCCTCATCTTCGTCTTCTTCCTGCGTACTAAAACCACCAAAGTCCTCTTCTTCAGTGTCGGAAACGAACAGCCTCAGGGTGGCTTCGTCAGCCACTCTCCCAGTCTCTCCTTCGTTGTCTCTCTCAAAACCAAAGAACTCCTCTTCGTCGAAATCGGTCGCGACTGTTTTGGCTTTCAGTCGGATCTGCACGGTGGAAACACCTCGGCCGTCTGCTCTCTGTGTGTTCAACCAATCTTCAAGAAAGTCTTCAAGTTCGGGCCATCTGCTTTTATTACCTCTGAAAGCTTTTTTTTTTTCGTCTTTTGCATTGAGCCAGTTCTTTACGCTGGCGTCTCCAACGTCTCACCATTGATTCATTGATGCCAAGGGCACGTGCAGCAGCTCTATTTCCTTCTTTGACAGCCAGATCGACTGCCTTTAACTTAAAATTTGCATCATATGCATTTCTTCGTTTGTTTTCCATAATGAGGGTTTGTGCGTGAAAACTTCCTTTGCGCAAACTGTCTCGCTCTCGTAATGTCTATCTTGCTCGTTCTGTCTCTCGTACTGCATTCGGTTCCACTTTTTGCTTTCGTTGTTCGCGCGAACTGCCTATCTCACTCTTTTCCGGCCTCCAGCATTTCCTGCTGGAGCCCGCCGCTAAAGGTGGGGGTGGACCGGCCATAGAGCCCATAGAGTTTAAAGGTGGTGGACCGTAACCGTAAAAAATCCATAGATTAGCCGCACTGTTGTATAGGCCGCAGGGTTCAAAGCATGGGAAAAAAGTAGCGGCTTATAGTCCGAAAAATACGGTACTTATTTTAGTTTTATTTCATTTCTTTATTTCATTCTTTATTCACTTCACAACAAACAAAACCCCACAGAGCATAATCAGAAACACCAAATCAATCTTCCCCAGTGTGCCCACACCCACCCCTTCCCATGTAACACACTATCCATACCCACCCGCTGAGCAACCCTCCCTCTAAACTTGTAGAACAGTAGGGCAGGAGTTAACACTCTCACCCTCCTGCCCACTGCCGACATCCTATCCTCCCACAGTACCCACTTGGCGTACCCCAGTACATCCCAGAGCACGCCAGCGGATACCGTGGGAACCACCCCCAGCCCTTTCCTAAAAACAACCCCATCCCCCGACAAAACAAAACCCGGCCCGACCCTCCTAAGAAGGCCGAGCACTAACCCCCAGAACTCCCCTGCGAAGGGGCATCCCCAGAAGGCGTGACGCACCGTTTCCGGAGCCCCACACCCCCGGGGGCACAGAGCGCTCGCAGAACAACCATGTCGGTGCAGGACCTCTCGCACCGGCAAACGCCCCAGAGCACACCGCCAGTGGAGGTCACGCACCGCTGCCGGCGCGCCACCTCCACTCACCCTGCCCCACCTGACTCCAGCGGGCACCCCAGAGGGAACCACCACCTGGCGACAGGCCAGCCTCGCGTACAGGGCCCTGTGGTCCAGAGCCTCCGCACGCGAGATAGAGGGGGGGCACTGACGGAAGAACCTCACCACCGCCTCGTAGGCCGGGGACCTAACGTCCGCCCGGGGCACCACATGCGTCAGCGCCTCCAAGTGCCTAAAAAATCCCGCCAGGAAAAACCTGGCGAGGAAAAAGCACTTGAGGCGCCCGCTCCAGAACAATTTTGCTGGCAAAACTGGCGTACAACACGTCCAGCTTCAGTGGCACCCTCGGGACACCCCTCCCCCGCCACCGAGGCGTACATCAGCTCCTGGCTCACGCACTCGTACCTGCCGCCCCACAAGAAACGGAAGACCGCTCTCGTCAGGGCGAGCTTGGCACGAGCCGGAACCGGGAAGACATACGCCAGGTGAAGGAGCAGCGGAAGGAGCACCGACCTAACCACCACCACCTTTCCCGTCAGCGACAGCTGCCGGCGTGACCACACACCCAGTCTGCTGCGCACGAGGGCCAGACGGGCCTCCCAGTTCTGAGCCGCGCTTCCGCGAGCCCAGAACCGGACGCCCAGGATTTTCAGTCCGTCCTCACACACAGCAAACCCTCCAGAGTCGCCTATGTCCTCCGTCCAACTGCCACAAAATAGGACAGAGGACTTAGCCATATTTACTCTGGAGCCCGTTCCGCCCAAAAAGGTCGGTCAGGGCCCGTATGCGACCCAACGACCGGACAGACGACACAAACAGCGTTGTGTCGTCCGCGTACTGCTGGATCTTCAAGACCTCGCCCGCCGCCCCCGGGAGCCGAACACCGTCGACGCCCGGGTCCCGGCGCACCAGCTCAGCAAAGGGCTCCATGAACAGGACGTAGAGCAGCGGAGAGAGCGGACAACCCTGCCGCACCCCCCCCAACTGCTCCACCGGCCCGCTCAGGAACCCATTCACCCGTACACAGCTGTATGCTCCCGCATACAGCGTGCGAACCCAGCCAATGAACCGGGGCCCGAACCCCATTCGACCCAAGACGCGAACAGGAAACCGTGCTGGACCCGGTCGAAGGCCTTCTCCTGGTCAATACTGA
>JAINUG010002438.1:0-10871 GCA_029706075.1 Aldrovandia affinis
GTTCGCAAGACCCCTGAATTTCGTGGACAATGGGAAGTTGCTTTAGCAGAAATTCAATACCCATGTACATGGAGTATGCTATCAGCTCATGAAAATGCTTTTATCGTAAGTGATGGTAAGAAAAAGGAACTCAGCTACGTTGTTTTTAATAAGCTGGGATATTACAAGAACCTTAAGATCCTTGGTTGATGAGATGAATAAGGCGCTAAAAATAAAGAAATTGGATATTGAGGTGTCCCATTCAACAATGAAAAACCGAATTTATATTAGTAGTGCAAACGAAAATATTTCGCTGACGGCTAGTGGTAAACTTGCAAGGATGTTGGGTTTGGACCCGGATGTACCCTTAACGGTAGCAAGTTCTGTGGCACCACATCCGGCAGATATTCGTGGGGTTTTACACAATGTATGTTTACACAGACATTATTGACTACCAGAGAGTCGGAAATAGTTTTGTGCCCTTGCTACGATGTGTACATATAACCGGGTCTAGCAACGATGTCATCACAATCACGTATGAAAAGCCACACTACGTTCACGTGTGCAAGAAGCACATTGATAACATAACAATTGAGCTGAAATCGGATCAGAACGAGAACATACGCTTCACTTACGGTAAAGCCCTCATAAAATTGCATTTCAGGCCAGTGAAGCATCGATATCACGAATAAAATGGCAAGTTCAAACCTATACGTTGACCCTCATAGGTACATAGACTATTATACAGCACAAGCCGGTAATGGTCTGCCGGGGTATAAGGGTGCGAGTGTTATGTATGGTAGCGGTCTTGGAGGACTTTTTAGAGGTTTATTCCGAATGGCATTGCCCCTACTAAAGAAAGGTTTCAACATAGCCAGACCACATTTAACGTCAGCAGCTAAAAACATAGCCAAGGATGTTGTCCATAAAGTTGTGACGAGTCGTTTGAACAACGGTGAACAAGAAGGTTCGGGGCTTTTGGTTATGACCCGTGCGCACAGAAAAGGCCTCCAGGGGGGCGGGTCTCAAGTCGGGCCAAGTCTAAAAGAGACGGCCGGCATACATTAGAGTCACAGTCGCAAAGAAGCGTAAGAGGAAGGCTAAAAAGCAGACCAAGAAGGCTAAGAGAAAAAGTAGATACATTTTTTTAAAATGGCCTTTATACACAACATGTCAGAGGAATGTATGAAGTCGGAACTGGACCTTTTTGCAGTTCCGTACACACAAACAAGCATTGATAAGAGCATCTACGTAGAAGTGCCACCCCTGTCAGCCATTTCGGATACTGGACCTCTAGAGTTCTATATAGCCGGTAATGGCGAAGATTACCTTGACTTAAACAATACTCTTTTATACCTACGATGTCAGATAACCTGTGCCGATGGCACCAATATTCCGGCCGATGCCAAGGTTGGGCTTATTAATTATCCCATAGCGACCATTTTTTCACAGGTGGATATTTCACTGGGAGACAGGCTGGTAAGCCAGTCTAGCAACACGTACCCCTACAGAGCAATTATGGAATGTCTACTTAATTATTCTGAAGACACAATGTCTAATCAATTTACGTCCGGATTATTCTATAAGGACACCAGTGGACATATGGACGAAACAGACCCTGCGGGTGAAAACAAGGGTTTGAAAGATAGAGCTCTATATACAGCAGCGAGTAACACTTTTGAGTTGCTCGGACCCATACATGCAGACATGTTTTTTCAGGAGAGACTACTTATAAACGGAGTCGATATAAAAATTAAGATGGTCCGTTGTAAGGATGAGTTCTGTCTAATGAGCGAGGAGGCTCAGCAACAATACCGTCTTAAAATGGTCTCGGCCACACTATTTGTAAAAAAATTGGGGTCTCTCCACCCGTTAAGCTCGGACATGCCCAGGCTCTACTGACATCAAATGTTAAATATCCGATTGACCGTGTTAGTCTTAAAACTTTCAGTTTAGCAGCTGGTCTTAGAGTTTGCAATCAAGAAAATTTGTTTTTGGGTCAATTACCAGAAATCTATCATTATAGGTTTGGTAGATAACGACGCCTTTACAGGTGTTTACAACAAGAACCCTTTCAATTTCCAGCATTACAATGCAGAATATGTATCCTCAGTATGAACGGTCTTCCAATACCGAGTAAACCATATCTCCCAAATTATGGTAACGGTTCTGCGGTTCGCGAATTTTACAGCCTAACGCTGGCCACAGGTCGACATCTCAAAGACACGCCTTTGTGCATAAACCGTCAAGAATACCTGAACGGTTACACCCTTTATGCTTTCAACCTGACACCCGATGAAGGTTGCAGCCAGCATCTATCCCTGATCAAGACGGGTAATATACGTCTGGAGATGAGATTCAGAAACCCGCTACCCAGAACAGTTAATTTAATTGTTTACGCATGCTTCGACAATATCATTGAAGTGAACCAGAGGAGGAACGTGTTGTATGATTATTATTAATCATGAATACCAGAGAACTAACGGCTATTTTGAGTAACAATCCTTACACAGAAAATAACTTTTATGGGGTTGTGGCCTGCGATGAGCTACCGAATAATAAACTAAATAATTTACCAGCATTGTACATTGTGAATACACACCCTCGAAACAAGCCTGGAGAACACTGGTTAGCGCTATATTTGTGTGCGGATAAAACTGGTGAATTTTTCGACTCCTATGGCAATCCTCCTGACTACATTTATTTCCCAGATAACATCATTACTTTTTTACAAAAGAACTGTAAAAGGATTGTTTACAACAAGGTACAAGTGCAAGACCTACACAGCACAAAGTGTGGACAGCATTGCGTATTTTATCTGCACAACAGGGCCAAAGGGGTTCCGTTTAGTGAAATTATATCCCTATACTCTGATAATTTGAAAAATAATGATGCGATGGTTTCAAGATATGTTGATAAAATATACTTGGACAAGTGTGTTAAAAACATGTTAAACTGTGTACAGACTGCATGCTGTGGTGAAATGTTTAAGGCCTGTCACTGTTGAAAAAAAAAAACACAGACATGTTTTGTTTGAATGTTGTTTTGTATATTTTATTATAAAATAAAAACATTTTAAACTTTACATTTGACATTTTGATCATTTAAAACAAAAACACACTCAACTCAACTTCAGAAATCTAGCCACGCTGAATGGTCTAAAGCGGGAGATGAAAAAAAAACAGCCTTAGGGCCTGGTTCTGGCGTCATAGGTGTAAAGGGTGCTGTATTTGGTATTTTTTTTTGTGTTGATTTATCTTGCCGCGCACATTTTGATTAGGTATGACAGAAATAGGCATATTAAGCATAGCCATAGCCTCTATAAATTCCCCCCAACCCCGGGGTCTTCTATCGTCAGAAATCTTGTGAGGGGCTGTTATGTTCTTTATTAGATCCAACATATGCGAACCACTTACAACTGTACCATTAAACACAAACTCCTTTATCGTTCCACGTTGCGACATTTCCTGATTTAGAAATTTTATCCAATACGTAGGTGGCATTTTTCCGGCTTCTAGGTGGTACGCTTTGTACAAAATCTTCAACTCGGGCGGTGTCCGTCCTGACATTATCGCGACCCTCAACAGGCAATGATAGGGTTAAATGTTGCATTTCGGCTTCACCTTGTTTAACCAATGCAATGAAGCGTTGTAGAGCAATCGTGTACAGTTTTACCTTCTCATGAGGACCAACATCAGTCCTTGATAAGATGTTACGTATGGTTTGATCCAAATCATTTTCAACAGTTTGTCGGATTGGTTCCGGAGTAAAAGTAAGATTCTTTAATTTGTCCAGCTGACTTTGAGGTACTAGAAACATTTTTGGGCGTGCTCCATGTTTTTAAGCACCGCTGCGACCCGCTATCAAACTGGTGAGAAACGGTATTGCAACACTCAGCAACGGCAGAAGAAATCCACCCTTTTGAGAAATAATTTTTCGCCTCTTTCGAATAGATGATCTTTTGTTAATCAACAGTTTAATTCCGACCTTTTGTTTTCTTATTTTTTTCAGTTGTGTATCTGTTAGGGGTATATTGCCTCGTAAAACATTGAGAGCTAGTTCACAAATTGTGTTTATAAGTTCACCAGAAGCAGACTGTAATATGTTACGTCTTTGCCGGGCATTACCTTCAAATAGGGCTTTTAGAAGCGTCCAGTTCCGTTTAATACGTGCAGACATATTACTTTTTCTTTAGCACATAAACTACCGGCCACTCTGGAGCGTACAAACCAGTTCTGATGCGGTATTCCTCAGGCGTCTGTGCTTTTAAGTCCACCAATAGGTAGCCATAAGGTTTTCTGGTCGCATCATCAAAACATTCAAGGAAAAACTTTGAATGTCTGGGGTACATTTGTCGTGCCAAAACATTAACTTGCATTTTATCTCTTGGATTTTTGAACAGAACAATATAGTTTGCATTAAGATTTATTGTGCGGCTGTTTCGACCCTGGAAGAAAAGATTCTGAACAAGATATATGATGCTTAGGTTTCTATGGTGTGTATATTTGGTGAAAGCTCTCTCAATTTCAGAGCTCTGACTGGCAGCCTGCATAAGGTCATCAACAATTACCATGTTGGTTTTGTGCAAAGGTAGCAAAACTTCATCGGTCAAGGATTCAGGAAGACCTTCTACAAAATGTACATTCTTTATTTTACAAAGCACTTCATCGTACATGGGTTGCCAGCACGAATAAAACCATACAATGTTCTGCGGTACTGTTGACAATACATGTTGTGCATTTTCGAGCAGTGTTTTCACAAAAACTTTTACCGCTGTTTGATGGACCTGAGATTATGCATGAAAAAGGATGTTGAAGGCGGCTGTCAAAACCCTCAACCCCAAACACTTGTCTAGAATCCATATGGCAAGGTTTTGAAATCAGGAGCAGGACCCTTTTGTTGTAAACTACTCTGAATCTTTTAGAAACTAAACGATTGCTGAGAGAGAACCCTCTCTTATTCCTCACAATTTGTTTTGTGTTGGTTGTAATTTCATGAGCTGGGGCCTCTGGATTCTGTACATAGTGCTGTACCAATTCTGTGAGGGTTGAAAGATTGACAACTTGTGTGTTAGTATGATGCAGGGTTATACCTTTCACTTTCATGCATGTTTTACCAAACAGTGTTTTATAACCGTACGTCTTGGGCCCTCCTGATACAAATTCAACAATGTGGTCACCGGGGTCTAGCTCACTAGTCAATTCTCCCAAAAAATCACCTAGAGACGGCATCCAGTCACCCGGTCGGCACACAAAGATTACAGAATCTGTGTCGTGGTACAGAACCCTGTCAGGCATTTTATCCATGACATCATAAAGCTCGAGCCGGGCATAAGCTGTGGTGAAGGCCGCGATGAACACATTGCTGTATCTGGGGACCTTTGGGAAACCCTTAGTAAGTTTCCACTGTACCAGAGCTACGTCTTCTGTAAGAAATGAAAAGTGTGAGATGTCATACTCATCTGAAAACATGAATTGCAGAAACTGTTCAGGATCACGGATCAAGGTTGTGTTTGGCATGTTGCTTCTCTGACCAAATTTGCCCCAAAGACTATTTAAAAACAGTTTGGAAATTTGTCTCTTGGCTTTGTTTACAGAAATATTGCTTGGGTCTAAACGAACACCCTCCTTCTGCCAATAACTCTGCACATAGGCCGCCTTGTCAGAATCATCAGAAACCCAAGAGGGTATCCTGACGCTTCTTGTTTGCCCTTTAAATGCGTCTTAATATAGTCACTGAAAAGAGAATCGGACCTATCTTGGAAATGCCAAATTTCAAAGATTTTGTCGATGATGTAACCTTTTTCAATAGCCTTAAGCATTTCAACGGTACACCATACACCTGTGAGAGAACGCAACTCATCAGAATGTTCACACGCACCTTGATGCTCAGATTCTGCGCAGGACCGGCAAAGTGGAAACATTAATTTACCAGAGACTCTGTACGGTAACACAGGTATTGTAAGTTTTCTTGGTGGATATACCCTGGCTTTGATCAGACCAAAATAGTTTTGATCGGTTCAAAGTCACGGAAGATGATGGTGGGGTGATTTGTTGGGTAAACTTTAGTTTTGTTCACGAACGGGTATAGACTGGTGAAATCAAAATAGTGTATTTGTTCACCTTCTTGAGCCTTGTAGTAAAGTTGCAACGCATTAGTTCGACCGCCAAACAGAGCAGCCCGAGGTTCCAGACGTTCCGGGTAGTCATGATGTCGCAGGAACTCCTGAACCTCGGGCTCTCACGTTTAAGTCTTACCCATTCGTGCTCCCACATAACTACAACATTCAGGTTGTATACGCTACGCAGTGTCAATTTTCTCTTGAAATTTGTGATATATTGAACCAAAATCTGTTTTTGTGAGAGGGTTAATTGTGCTTAAATTAAAACATTGAGGGCAAGCATGAAAAAAACACCCCGCAAATTCAAAAGCTGTCCGAACGCCGGCCACATCTGAATACCCGTCTAGATAATAGTTACCCATCTTAACCTCCCCCCGGTTCAAGGCATGTTGAATGAAAATCTTTTCCCGATGACTCACATATTCTAACCATTGAATGGCTGCTGTGGAAAATGATTTCTGCTGCTGCGCGTAATTATCAGGCGATGTGACTGCTATGGTGTTTTTGGGCAAAAAGTTTGTACAGTATTGTTTCATGCACACCGAGGCTATTGTAATGCTCTGGAACGGGTCTAAACCTGTGCTCCCAAGCACCTCGGCCCTAAACCGCAAACAAGCTTCCGCAAAATAACAACGTCATTCTGACAGTACTCTGATATTTCTTTTCGAAAGTCAAACACACCCCCAGACACATTATTATACCAGGACATAAAGTCCTCCCTCTCCTTGGCCATCATTGTATCAAAACCATAGTACAAGGGAGGTGGGTACGGACCGATGTAATTCTGGTTCTCAATTTTATTCCAGAAATGGGGAAAATGCCCTTTTTTGCATTTTCAAAACCTAGAGCGCCAGGCATGGCACTCAGCTTCATAGTCAGGAAACAGAGTGAATCAATATACCTCTGTTCAAAAGCCTCATCTGTAATGCACAGGAGCTTGCTGCCTTGCGCTATGATGTTTGGTGTCACACCATGCTTTACCAAATACTGCATCAGCAGGTACCCATCGTAACCCTTGAATTATGGGCTATGAATGTATACCCTTGTACTTTGGGGTTCGATACCTAAAAAAAGCCTGTACACAGCCATCACCCTTTGCAGTCCAACGCTTGCCTTTAAAATCCATGCAACATATGAAATTTGCAATGTGTTCGCCATGGTCCTGCCGACACTCAAAATCATAAAAACATAACGTACGTTGGGGTGTTCAGTTTTCACAGTTTGTATGTAACACACATGCTCAACTTCAGGGGTCAATACAGCCTTGCAGGCTTTGCAGAGCTTTAGACTACATTTGTGTGCTTTAGATGTTTTGCTACTTACTACATATGTTTGTGCACATTTGTCACAGAACTTTATAGTATCACAAGAGCTGAGCATTTTACCGCTAGACTCCTGCAGTTTCAAAACTTTATGTCCGTTATAGCAAAACCTAGACCGACAGATTAAACACAATCCTTACACCTTATCGTTGATGAACGATGTGTAAAACATTCTGCGCAAAAACAGACGTTACAATAATGTAAACAGGAGTGGCTATGTTTCGATGTGTATGGAGTGTAACAAAATGTACAAACATATTGACTGCCTAAGAAACCTGTTCAATGATTTGATACCGTAATAGTGTCCGCCCTCGAGGTACAAAAAAAGGTTTTAGAGTGTGGTGTGTTGCTCGTTTTGAAACTTTTTTAAGACGCCGTTATTTGAACTGTGTGTCCATACAACTATCTTGATGTTTAAGAACCTCTCAAACATTTGAATGTCTGAAAAACGAACCTTATCCTGAACACCCAAACCTACGGAACGTTGTAAATGTTCAGCTCTCTTTCAGCGTCACACGTTGTGAATGTTGGATTTAAAAGATCGTCAAACATGTTGCGAAACAGAGATTATTATCGGCATTGTAGACAACTATTAAATGTCTTAGCTTTTTGCGAATGATTTCACTCTTGAGACATGATGATAATTTTCGTCGGTCTCCTCCACCGCCATTAGGGTTCTGAATAATGTGAGCCACAAGCATCAGAGTTTCATCAGCCAGGATATCAAAATTGCTTTGAACCAACTCTTCAACCATATTCAAAAAAACCTCCAAATCTATTTCATCACCGTTTAGCTGTACAGTTACACCCTGAGACAGAGAATCACCCCTTAATTCTAACTGTACGGCATCGCTGGGGTTCGACAGCTCCAACTTTAGCCAGAAGATTTTCTAAAGTGTTTAAGATGTGTACATAAAACTCTGCGTAGTTATCAACATTGTACAAAGATGTAAAGTTAAAACGGAGCTGAATTTCTGTACTGTTGAAAGTTGGCCTATGTATCACCTGAAGGTCTGTCATTAATCACATCACCACCACCACCACCATTTTGGTTGGCTTCTGGAAGTCCATGTGGTCACTATCGTCAGTGCTTTGGGGTATCTCTAGCTCTGTAAGACCATGCGTGTTATTTTCTGCGGTGTTTGGGGTCATATCTGATTCAACGTGTCAAGCGAGTTCACGGTTTACAGAGTCCAAAGCTCTTAATAAACCTGCAAAAACATCATGCTCTACAGTTCCATTACTAGACTCTACATTTTCATTTGGTTCATGCGTGTTAATAGAGGCTTGATTAACATCATTAACAAGAGCTAAGAGATGTGGATTAACATTTTCATGCGATAAAACTTTTGGTTAGGGTCCTGGTTTTCAGCATTTTCTGTGGCAGGTCTTTTACTCTGGGACCCTGAACATGGACACGTACAAGGTCTTTTAGGAGCCATTTTACTTTAATAGTTTATCCGAAAGGGTCATAAAATTGTCAGCAAGGTTCCTAAAATTGTCAACAAGAGTCCTAAAATTGTCAAGATTCTTAATTGTATGTTGTCGTTTTGACAAACCGAGGCCTTCGCAGGAGTTGTCCTGTTCAGCTCGGCTTGTTTGTCTGCGGATGCTGTTGCTGCTGCTGTTGCTGCTGTTGGTGATGTCCGTGGTCCTGGTGTGCTGCTTTTTTGCGTTTTGATGGCCGTGGTCCTGGTGTCATCCGTTATTTCAAAGTCTGTAAGGTAAATAAAAACCACATCCGTTGTTTAAAAAAAATAATTTAAAAATTAAAAAATTAAAAAAATTAAAAAATATAAAAATAAAAAAATCAAAATCAAATTACAAATTCAAATTCAAATTAAAAAAAATAAAATTACAAATTTAAAAATAAAAATTCAAATTAAAAATAACTAAATTCAAACATTTTATTTTAATAGGAGAAAACTTAAATCTCACCACTTTTTCTCTTCAATCCTTGCGGTCTGCAAGTTTTTGTCTTTGCAACCGTCTCTAGAGGAGGATTTTCAGGGCCTTTTAAACAATAAAAATAAAACACATAGCAATGTTCAATAGTTATAATCAGATGTTGAGCAAAGGAAGTTTCATTCAATTGTATTTAACTAACAATTAGCTTTTTGTTAGCGTGGGGCGGCCTATCCAGCACGTGGCTTGTGTAGCCTGTTAAACATGCTCCAAAAATAACCCTCCAACACACATGTACATGCACATGTCCAAACACACACTTACAGGTTTTTCCTTTGGAGCTTTAAGACAAAACACGTAAACAGATGTTGTCTTTAGTTTTTCTCTTGTAGCTCTAGACCGGGATTTCAGCCAGCTAAGCGGGATTTTTAACAATAAAACACATAAACAGATATTGAACAAAAGTATTTAAGTTACATACTCTGTAATAAACTGTAACGTGGATCATCTTCTGTAGCTAAAACTTGGGCCCGTGTAATTTCCCAAGTCTGCAACGTGTACACTGTAGGTCTATCTAAAAACAAATAAACATTTACCAAATATCCGAAAAATAAAAACACATGTAATGTTCAATAGTTATAATCAGATTTTGAGCAAAGGATGTTTCATTCACTTGTATTTAACTAACAAATGGCTTTTTTGTTGCCAAAAACACAGGCCTAGGCGACACGTGGTTTCCCTCGTGTAGTCTGCAACTCAGTATCTAAAAACAAATAAAGCATCTTAAAACCATATAACGTTTACCAAATATCCTAAAAATAAAAACACATAGTAATGTTCAATAGTTATAATCAGATTTTGAGCAAAGGATGTTTCATTCACTTGTATTTAACTAACAAATAGCTTTTTGTTGCTAAAACACAGGCCTATAGGCGACACGTGGTTTCACACGTGTAGTCTGCAACTTAGTATCTAAAAACAATTATATTTACCAAATATTATCTTAAAACCACATTTTAAAATGTAAAAACATCTTACTATGTCTAACGTTGATGTCTTCGGGTATTATTTCAACAAAAGCGTTGAAAGATCCACCAGCGTGTGCCCGTTGTTGTAAATATTTCATCCAAATCTGTAATACATTTTACATTAACAACTTTAATTAAGAAGTAGAATATTCAATATGTTTAATTAACAACTTGAAAGTTTCACACTTTATAAGAATTAAAATAGCCGCACATACCTTGTGTTGTAAAGTCCAAGATTTGGCATCTCTTGCCGACATCTCTTACAAGCAAAGGGTTTTCTTAAATCGCTTCTTCGCAGTGTAGAATCAAGATTGTTTTTGTGTAACAGTAGGTCTGTCTTTATACCTTCCAGAGTTTTCGAGGTGCGAATAGATCCTACGTGGTGTGCGTAGGTTGTAAAAACGTGCCCCTCCCGTGAAATGTGGCATGAAAGAATAAAATACACTTTTTGAATATACGATTAAGCGTCACATTTAATATATAACGCCTCAACCCTGCTTAAATCGGGTAAAAACC
>JAINUG010002439.1:0-10871 GCA_029706075.1 Aldrovandia affinis
GTGTTGGTGCTGCTTCCTTCTCCCTCCCCTGGGTTCCACGTCATCCCGGACGGCGAAATGGCGCGCATCCCGGAACTGGTCGGACGCCATCTCCCTTCCTTCTCGGTCTGAGGCCCCACCTAGGAAGCACAAAGAAAAGGACAGCACACCCAGAAATGGTGTTCCTTCCGGGAGGGCCGGAAACTAAGCAGGGCCGGATGGAGAGTGAGGCGAAAAAGCCTCCTCCAGGGCCGCTGATAGGGAACTTTCCTGTAGGCCGGGCGACGATCACAGAAGGCCCAAGCGAATCCCCAGGTGGTAGTTGGTGGCTGGGCCCCGTCGGCGTCGTCCGGGTAGCAGGTGGTTCCTCCGGTCCGGCCCTCCGCACTGCCGCTGCTGGCACCTCGTCCTCCGGAATCCCGCCTGGTGGTCCTGCTGCAGGGTGGAGAAAAGAGAGCCGAGGAGTGTAGGCCTTGATGGAAGCCTTGTAAAGGTAGGCCCGGTGAGAAAACCCTTTCAGGCCTCCTCGCCGGGCAGCTCTGCACTCCCCTCTGGTCTGGTCTCCGGGCCTGGGCGTCCTGCAGCAGTTGTCCGGATCCGGGATGGCGCCTGGTGTCCTCGGGCAGGGGTCTCCCTGGGGTGCTGTCCTGGCTTCTACGCTTTGAGGTTCAGCAGGCCGCAGGCAAGCCACTGGTACCTGCTTCGCCTCAAAGCGCTAGGTAGGGTCCGACCTTGTCCGTCGGCCTGGGGTTCAAGCGGGCCGCGGACAAGCCACTGCTACTCCGATCTCACCACCAGGCCCTCAAGAACAGAAGGAAAAAAAAGATGTAGAGAGGGGCAGGGAATAGAAGGGAAAAGGAGGAAATGCACTCTGGGCACCCAACCAATGCAAAGGCTTTTCGTCTTTAAAAAGACAGAAAGCCCGTACAAAGGGGAGTAGCCCAAGCACTGGTACTTTGCTCTTTAGTAAAATGTTCTTTTATTGGTTTTTAAAACTTCATTACAATATATTTTTTAAAACCTTGCATGTTAAGGTTGGCATGCCATCTGGAAGGGGTAAACAAAACAAAAACAATATTTGAGAACAATAGGGTTTCAAGACAAGGGCAACAAACTGACAGACTAAATTATACCACAGACAGGACTGGAAATACATATAATCTTAAATCAAAACAAAACAAAACAACAAAAATAACAAACAAAAGTAACAAAAAACAAAGGTTCGTGCTTGGGCTTGAGTGCCCAGAGTGCACCTCCTCTGGGAGGGGGTGAGCTATATGATGACTTCTTTCAGTGGCTCACCCCCACTTCCTCCTTTTGCCCCTCTCTCGTCTTTCAAAAGTCCACCAAAACGCCGTCCTGGAGGAGGTTTTGAAGCCTCCTCCGAAGAGTGAACAGGTCCACTGTTATTTTTTGGAAGACCTTGATGTTCCTTGCCTCCCACAGCACCTGCTTAACGGTGTTAATGATCCTCCACTGGCGCTGCAGCTCCGGGGTCCTACATCCCTCACGGGGGCCGTATAGGACCCTCTCAGTCGTCAGGGAGGATCTCGGCAGGAGCCTGTTCTGGGAGACAGAGGACACAACAAGGCCCCAGACCCGTCTGGCCACGGAGCACTCCCAGAACAGATGGTGTACATGTTCGAGTCAGTGCATCCGTGGGGGGCAGTTCTCGGTCAGGGTTAAGTGCCGTCTAAACAGAAATGACCTGGTGGGGAGACAGCCATGAGCAGACATCCATGTGATGTCTTTCTGTTTATTGTTTAATGTTTTGTGATTTGCATTTTTCCATACAATTTCAGGAGTTCAAGGCTGGGTTGCCCCTCGGGAGCGTCATGGTCTCCCGATCTCAAAAGGACATGATATTTGGGTATGTCCACGAGGGCAACCCAGCCCCGACCAATCCCGTCCTAAAGGCAAAATCCCTCAGGGCCCTGTATACATATGGGGGGTCCCAGCTATATGGCACATTGTGGTTCAGCCCACACAGGCCCATAGATCTGAGGAAGGGAGTTGCATAGTATTTAGCAAATTTACCAGAGGCCGACTCCCCCCCCAGGGTGTTCTGGACCAGTGCGGCCAGACCCTGTGCCAATATTGATGTTATGTCTGGGACCCCTGCCCCTTTCTCCTCCTCTTTCATCAGGGTTGTCCTTCCCAGTCTCTCCATATTGCTCCCAGACAAGCGGAAGGCCATTCTGGCCACAAGTTTACTAGTGGCTCTGTCCGGGGGAAACACTCGCCCTAGGTAAAGAAAGCTGGGAAGGACTATTGCCTTCAGGACCAGGATCTTACCCGTCATTGTCAGGGGCCGTGTGCTCCAGCTCCCGATTTTTTTTCTGGACGTGGCGGAGGGCCTCCTCCCAGCTCCGGTTCCCTCCCCGTCGTTCTGGAAGGTGACCCCAGGAGCTTTATGCCTTCTGTGCGTACAGGAAAGAACAGGTTAGTGACTCACTCCATGACGGCGACAGGTACAGTTCCTCTTGCCCCGGTTGACCAGGGCGCCTGTGGCGCACAGAAGTCGTCCACCACCTTTGTAGCGGTGGTGATGGGCGACTATCTGTGCTAACGATGGTGATGTCGTCCATGTACGCCATCACCCCAAGCCGCTCCCCACTGCCACCCGGCAGTAGGTATCCCCTGATGTCTTTGTTTCGCCGGATGGCCTGCAGAAGCGGCTCGAGGTAGATGACGTACAGGAGGGACGCTAGAGGGCACCCCCTGCCTGACGCGGACCTGATGTTAAATGGGGCAGAGAGGTGCTTGTTGACAACCACTCTGCCCGAGATGTCACGCAAACACATTCTGGTCCAGCGCCGGAGGATTTGGGAAGTTAAACCTCTCTAGCACCCTCTCCAGGCACACATGGCTAACCCTGTCAAAGGCCTTCTCCTGATCAAGGCTGAGAAGGCCTAAAGGGAACCTGCGCTCCCCGAGTGGATGATTATATCCCTCACGAGGAGCAGATTTTCATTTATGGACCTCCCAGGTACACTGCATGTTTGGTTGCGGCCCGATCACCGCTGGTAGCAGGTCTTGGAACCTCCTCATCAGTGATTTGGCCATGATCTTATAATCCACTGAGAGGAGGTTGATCGGCCGCCAGTTCCGGAGGTCCTTCAGGTCCCCCTTCTTTGGGACAAGGGCCACTGAGCTCTGTCGCAGCGAGTCACCCAGCCGCCCCTCCTGGCCGCTCTGAAGACATCCGCCACGTAGGTCCTTCCAGGAGATCCCAGAAGGCCTGATAGAACTCAGCTGGGATTCCGTCAGGACCAGGAGCTTTATGTAGGTTAAGGAGCGCACGGCCCGGGTGAGTTCCTCGGCGCTCAGCTCCCCTCCATGCTCTGTTCCTCCAGGCGTCTGTCCAGGCCGTCCAGGAAGGTGTCCATGAGAGCCTATCCGTGGGCCTGCTGGCATACAGACCCAGGTAGAACTCCTGCCCACCTCCTGGACCTCTGCCTCTTCAGACACCACCACCCCTGCGTTATTATACAGGAGAGAATGTGGTTTTTCCTTGACCGTGCCTTGCGGAAGAAGTGGAGTGCATCTCTGCGTCCTCCTCGAGACCCTGGGTTTGGAGGCGGAAGATGTATTTTCCGCTCCTCCCGACAGAGGGCAGAGAGATGCTGTTTAGTCTGGGCCACCTCCGTACTGACCTCAAGCCTCGGGCCTGGAGGAGCCCAGTCTTTGGAGGCAGCATTGTGGTGGTTATAAGCTGCCCTCCTTTCCTTTGCCTTCCTCTGTCCGAGCTGCCCGGAAGTAGCCCCGCACCCGATCCTTCACCATCTCCCACTGCTCTATCGGGAGTCAAAAAGGGGTTTTAGTGTGACCCACTCCAGGTATCGTCTCGAAGGAGAGGGCGCACTTTGGGTCCTGAGATGGCTGGTATTCATCCTCACGGACCCCTACCCACCGTGATGGTCTTCTCCCAGTCCAAGGACACGGTCACCCTGGGTGGTCTGAAGTGAAGTGCTCCGATGCTATAGGAGCGCACTCTCAGGCCTGAAGAGAGCAAAAACATGTCAATTCTGGAGAAGGAGGCGCCAGAGAACTCACCCATGTATTGAGGGGAGAAGGCTTTTGGCGTCATGGAGGAGAAATCTTCTATGATGGACCGCAGCTCCCTGCTGGATTTGTCCCTCCTTGGTCTGCTGCGGTCTTCATCCCTAGGGGCACAGTTGAAGTCTCCCCCGACCACCGGCGTATGTGGGGTGATAAGCGTCTGATTTTTGAAATAGGGAGGCCCTCTCGGCCGGGCTATTGAGGCCATACCGTTGATCACCCGGGTAGAGGAACCCCCGGCGAGCTCGAAGTCGATGATTCGCCTCTCTACTATGTCAGATGATGTTATTCTGACATAGGGGTTGTTGATCAACGTGCCGGCCCGTCCAGCTCGCGAAGTACATTGGAACCCGACCAGAAGTCTCCCCTTCTCATCCTCCCTCAGACTGTCATCCATGGAGGCGGAGAATCCCACGCTCCTGTAGGAGGATGGCGTCTGAGGGCAGCTGTTTGGGATGGAGAAAACTGCATGCCGTTTGATGGGATCTTTAATGCTACGGGTGTTGATTGTTGTGATTGTAATTGCCATGAAAAAAAATAAAATACGGGGAAAGGTAAATTATTACAGGGATGGGCATGAACCAGATTTATTGCTGTTGACGGATGTCTTTACATATTTAGGTTTAAACGGTCAATGACCGTATCTGGTTTGCTGGCGCCTCTCCGCCCCTGGGTAGGTCTGCTCACCTGTTCTCCCCTACCACCGCCTGGCAAGGTCCGCCCTGGAGAGGCAGGGCCGATGGATTTTGGCCCTGGGGCCCCCTTTTGTCCAGAGGCGGAGGGCCCATGATGTGGATCTTTTGGTTCCCTGTCGGGGTGTCCGAGACCAGGCAGTGGTAGAGAGGCGGGCAGGCCCCGAGGCAGAGAAGGCACTCCCATCAAACCAGATCTGATGGGTGACCGTTTAAACAAACAATACGAGACATCGTCAACAACAATAAATCGGTTCATGCCCATCCTGCGCTCAAACGCAGCTTTACCCGTATTTTGACTTTTTTCATGGCTGTGGCAATCAGCACCGTAACGTAAGATCTATCCAAGCAGCATGCAATTTTCTCCGTCACTGCGGCAACTGCTCGTCGCCACCGAAGATGAACCGCTCGTGAATGACGACGAAAATGAAGAAGAGAAGGGCTTCTCTCTGTCGGGCTAATGTATCGCGGCGACAGATCATGCGATCAGCAACTATGTCGAAATAGCATCATCTGATAGAAGTGGACGAAAATCTCGTCGCCGACCTCGACGTCGAGGTTCCCTTCCAGGTGATCCCAGCGTGTATGGCCTAATGCCCGGAAGACCTATTTCAAAATCAGGTATATCACATGCGCCGGCGATAGAAGCTTCCGGCTGTGCCCTTGGGATGAACCGCAGCTTGAGGGCAAATCGGCTGAAACTGCAGTCAGAAGATTTCTCCCTCCCATGTTGCCGAAGTCTCTCCCCCTCAGCCGCATGGAGTGGTTCCTGGCGCATCGCCAGAAGTGTGCATTTCTCTTCAGGCACGAGTGCTCACTCAGCATCGGGCTGTGCACTCTCAGACCTGCAGGGAGGCGACCGTGTCGCGAAGTCACGTGGTGGTCCGTGGAGGATGGGCTGCAGCCATCTCAAGTTGAAATGCCTCTCCTTCTTAGAAATTACACACTAAAACCCCTTGGCTTCCCCGATGAAGTGAAGGAAGATGAAGAAAAGGATGAATGGCTGAAAGAAGAGAACGAAAGAAGGAGAAAGCAACCACCTGTGCTTGCTAAGTGAGCCCATTGGAGGTGTCAGGCTTCTAGGCTATCTCTCCTTACCTCTGTCGGGAGGTATCTTCCGCCAAGCTCCAGGGTCTCGAGGAGGACCGAATGCACTCGCAGGCTTGATCAGGAAAACCTCTCTCCTGTATAATAACGGTGCCTGAGTGAGGTGGCCGGGGAGATTCTACTGGGTCTGTATGTAGCAATTCCACAGATCTCATGAACACCTCTCCTGAGCGGCCTGGGCCTGAAGAAACAGGCATGGAGGAAGCGAGGCGCTGACCGTCTCCCAGCCTACATGCGGCTCTGACGGGAATCCCAGCTGAGATGTCAGGCCTTCTCATCTGGCACGGCGTGGTGAATGTGGCGAAGCATGAAACGCTTTAGGTATTCCTCTTGACAAATCTGTCAAAGAAAGGGGCCTGACGACCTCGAACTGGCGCCCGATGTACTCCTCTCAGTGAATTATGCATGGCCATCACTTGATGAAGGAAGGTTCAAGACTGCTACCGTGACTCATCAACCAAATAGGTATCCGCAAATAATCTGCTCACCGTGAAGTGCAATCATCCACTCGGCCCAAATTGACGGCCTTGATCAGGAAGCCTTTGACAGGGTAACTACATATGTGTGCCTGAAGGAGTGCTAGAAGGACCCAACTTCCCAAATCCCCCTCGACTTCGCTGAACCAAGCGGTATGTTTGCGTCGTCTCATTGAAGTGGTTGTCAACAAGCTTTTCTCTCTGCCCATTTAACATCGGTCGGCGTCAGAGCAGGAAGATGCCTCTGGCGTCCTCCTGTACGTCATCCACCTCGAGCCGTTTCTGCCGAGCCATCGGCGCGACATCGAGATACTACTGGCCGGCAAGGGTGATGGCGTGCATGAACATCACGCTCGTTAGCACAGATAATCACCGCACTTCAAACGGTGGGCGAAACTGCAATGGCGACCGCAGGCGCCCTGGTCAACAGATCAAACAACGGCTGCCTGTCTTATGCGTAGGTGATCTTATTCCTGTATGCAAGCGTAGCTTCCTGAGGCTCCGCCTTCCAGGGCGACTTGAGGGGGCGGCCCGAGCTGAGAGGCATCATCACGTCCAGAAAAAATAGGGCTGGAGCACTGCGACCCAACGACGGTAAAGATCCTGGTCTAAATAGTCCTTTCCCAGCTTTCTTTAGAGCAATGTCCCAGACAGAATATGCTGTGGCCAGAGATGGCCTTCATTGTATCAGAAGACTGAGAAGACAACTGTGAAAAGAAGGAAGAAGAAGACAGCCCAGACATTGCATCAAGTGGCACGGGGTGCAAGCCACACTTTGGCTACCCTGAGGAATCGGCCTCTGGCTAAATTTGCTAAATACTATGCCCTCCTCAGATCTATGGGCCTGTGTCAGGCACAATTTTAATGTGCCATGGACCCCCATATGCAGAGCCTGAATTTTGCCTTCGTGAGATTAGTCGGGGCTGGAATTGCCCTGGTGGACATGCCATCTTTAGCCGAGAGAAGATTTCATGGCAGCTGGTAACCCAGCCTTGGGCTGTGGAAATGCAAATCACAAGAAGCATTAAGCAATAAACAGAAAGACATCACATGGATGTGCTATGTGTGTCTCCCCACTGGTATTTCTTTAGGCGGCTTTTCTTTACGACCGAGAACTACTTGCCAGAGATATATGCACCATCTAAGTAACTCCGTCCAGGCTGAGTAAAACGTGATCTCTGTCTCCAGATGAAACTCAAGTCCTCTGGCTGAGAGAATCTCCACGCACCCATGAATGTAGGGCGAGGCTCTCAGTAAGTCGTGCACTGCGTTAGCGCAGCTGTGAGGAAGGCGGAATATTCAAAGAAGCGGCAGTGGACCTGTTCTGGAAGAGACTGAAACACCTCCTCCAGGCTGTTCAATCAGTTTCTGAAGAAGGCAGAAGTGGGGGTGAGCCACTGGAGAAAAGAGCGCTCACCCCCTCCCAGAGGTACACTCTGAGCACTTTCAAGCAGCACAAGTACTTTATTTTTATTTTTGTTTGTTATTTTTGACATTTTTATTTTGTTTTGATGGAAGTATATGTATTTCAGCTCCTGTCTGTGGCTATGTCTGTCACCGGCCTTACATCTTGAGCCACAGGCTGTTCTCATGTATTTTTGTTTATTTACCCCCGTCGGAGTAACATGCCAACTTAACATCTAGTTTTTAAAAGCTATGTTGTAATGAAATTTTAAAAACCAACAAAGAGGCATTTTACTAAAGAGCAAGAAACCTGAATGCTGAGCTACTCTCCTTTTAATGCCGGCTGTCTTTTAAAGGCAGTGCCAGGGCATTTCCTCCCTTTTGCTGACCCTGCCCTCTCTCTACATCCTTCTGTTCTTGAGGGCGCAATGGTGGATCAGAAGTAGCGATGGCTTTGTCCGCGGCTCCGTTGAAGCCCCAGGCTTGACGAGACAGTCAGACCTAGCGAGGGCGGTAATTGCCAGTAACCTTGCCTGAGCTCAAGTAGAAGCACCCCAGAGGGCAGAGTTTTCAGCCATCCGGATCAGCGCTGCTGCCAAACAGCCCAGCTTGAACAGAGAAATGCTGAAACTTGCCGGCGAGGAGGGTGCGAAGCTCACCGAGCCTGCGGCTCAGAGACCTCTCGACTCTCCACCTGCAGCACGAGACCACCGAAGCAGCGACGTGCGAGAAGCAGACAGATTTCTACCTGCTACCCGGACGACGTCGGCGGGCTTCGGCACCAACCTGCCTGAGGTTTGAACCTTCTGCAAGCCGTCGGCTCCCGAAGTTCCCCATCAGCGTCCTGGGCACCGACACTGTCGAGGCCTCTGCGGCCTCGGAAAAGGCGCCATTTCTGGGTGTGCTGTCACTTTTCTTTTGTGCTTCTAGGTGAGGAGAAGGAAAAGTGGCGTCTCGACCGGTCCAAAAGAGATCTTATATTCACCAGACAACAGGAGGAGAAGAGCTTAACACCACCACCACCATGTGGACCGAACCTGGAAGAGCTTGGCGAGGCGCCAGACCAGCCTGCCAGATGAACTTGGCCGTGGCGTGCTGCCCCCAATACAAGGCAGAAGTAACCCAGGCTCCCTTGAGGCCTCTACTGAGTATGGAGTTTTTGCGTGACCTGAACTACAATGCGACCGGAGCATTAGCTTTAAGAATGCTGATTCTGGAACTCTTTTGAAAGAGGAAGGATGAGCCCCTGAGCTCTTTGACGTTGAGCCTACGTGCGGTTAAGCAGCAGATTCACGATGTTACACGGAAGTATGTCCGTCCGGGCTCCTCATTGGTGGTGTGGACTGGGGCGAAGTGGCTGGTCGAAGCTACAACCTGACTTAATGTCAGACGGAGGTGGTGTCTGACTTCCGAGGCGCGCAATCTTTGCTACGGCATGCTAAGCTGTACGAACGATAATATTGATTGAAACTTCAGCCTACACAGTGATTGTGCAAGAGCTGTGGAGAAAGAGCTTCTGGTTCAAGGCCTCAGAACCTAGAACTGCTGGCTTTTAAAGGCTACCTCTTCCATCTCATGCCAGCAGGGCTAGAGACTGCGCCACAGTCTCACCCAACCTCCTCCCCCCTCCCCCTCCATCAAATACGACCACGGCAACCCAGCCTAACCCACCTCAGTCCCCCTCACTATCTACCCAAGCTACAACAGGCAGACTCCCAGACACCCCCACTACAGTTGAGGGGAGGAGGCGGACTCGGAAACCCTCAACACGGTGGAAAGAGCCCATCCCTCTCCTCAGACAGCACAGAGTCAGACCCCCTCCGACTGGTCCAAAGTAAAAGGAGAAAGCGAAAAATTAAACAAAAACACCAATATATGTCAATAAACCAGAAATACTTTCTCCCCGTACCTAGCAACCAACCCTCAACCTCTCCCTTCATCGAAACCCATCCAGACAGTCTCAGACCCCCAAACAACCACAATAACCCAAAAAAGCCTAAAATAACCCCGCTCCAAAAATCACAATCCCCAACAAAAGCCCCCAACAGATGGTCACAGTAATGCACCCGACCTTAACCTGCCCCAGTGGATACTGGCCGCTTCTGGTCCTCGGACACCCCGGACAGGGAACCAAGATCCACCCCAAGGGGCCCTCCGCCTCTGGACAAAAAGGGGCCCCAGGGCCAAATCCATCGGCCCTGTCTCTCAGGGCGGACCTTGCCAGGCGGTGGTAGGGGAGAACAGGTGAGCAGACCTACCCAGGGCGGAGGCGCCCAGCAAAACCAGATACGGTCATTGACCCGTTTAAACCAAATATGCAAAGACATCCGTCAACAGCAATAAATCTGGTTCATACCCCATCCCTGTAATAATTTACCTTTCCCAGTATTTTATTTTTTTCATGGCAATTACAATCACAACAATCAACACCCGTTGCATTAAAGATCCCATCAAGCGGCATGCAGTTTTCTCCATCCTGCAACAGCTGCCCTCAGACGTCATCCTCCTACAGGAGTGTAGGATTCCCTTCCGCTCCATGGATGACAGTCTGAGGAGGGATGGAGAAAGGAGACTCTCTGGTCGGGTTCCAATGTATCGCCTTGAGCTGGGAATTCGGCACGTTGATCAAGCACCCCTATGTCAGAATAACATCATCTGACATAGTAGAGAGGTGGCGAATCCTCGTCACCGACCTCGGCGTCGGGGTTCCCCACTCCGGGTGATCAAGCGTGTATGGCCCTAACAGCCCGGCCGGGAGGGCCTCCTATTTCAAAAAATCAGATCCGCTTATCACCCCATACGCCGGTGGTCGTGGGGGAGACTTCAACTGTGCCCTTAGGGATGAAGACCGCAGCAGACCAAGGAGGACAAATCCAGCAGGGAGCTGCGCGGTCCATCATAGAAGATTTCTCCCTCCCATGGCGCCCGGGTGCCTCTCCCCTCAATACATGGTGAGTTCCTCTGGCGCCTCCTTCTCCAGAATTGACATGTTTTCTCTCTTCAGGCCTGAGGTGTGCTCCTATAACATCGGGCAGTGCACTTCTCAGACCACCACAAGTGACCGTGTCCTTGGACACAGGAGAAGACCATCACGGTGGTAGGGAGTCCGTGGAGAATACCAGCCATCTCCAGAACCCCAAAGTGCGCCTCT
>JAINUG010000244.1:0-75000 GCA_029706075.1 Aldrovandia affinis
AGGCCTCCTGGGTGGTCTAGCGGTTACAGCTGCTAAATTATTTTGTGTTCTCCTTCAGAATTGATTTAAAAATCCAATGTGCAATTCAAGGTTTGTAATTTAAGAATACAAAGCTTAAACTTATGTTAAAAACCCTTTATTTTCAATTGTATATATTGTGTCTAGATTCGGATATTCACATTAACTCAGTCAAATGAATACTGATGAATGTGAAACAAGACAAGAAAGGAGAAATGGAGGAAAATGTTTCAAATCAATTCCCATGTGTGTTACAGAGCCAGCCACACAAATCCTTTTTAAGAACATAAGAACATAAGAATACATAATGATGAGAACGGGCCGCTCAGCCCATCTAGGTTCATCATGTCCCAATCTAAAGAGTATCTAGCACTGCATCTAGCCTGACTTGAATAGCCCAAGCGTTTCTGCCCTCTACTACCCGACCTGGCAAGCTGTTCCAGGCATTGACAACTCTGTGTAAAGAAAACGTCCTAATATCCGTGCAGAATTTGCCCTTAACTAATTTCCACCTGTGGCCTCTTGTTCTGGTTGACCCCACTTATCTTAAAACATCATTGGTATTTCACTTGTTTAAACTTTGTTTTCTTTTTGTTTTACTTAACCTTGTTGTGAACTACCATGTATAGTAGGTAATGTATAAATATCTTACTTCATGTATCAATGCACATCTTGTAAATCGCTTCTGATGAGAGCGTAAAGCAAATGCCAGAAATGTAAATGTAATGTTTAAGGAGGGTGTTTATTTTGTAATTATTTATTTAAAAAGATGTGTTTTTGCGGTTAGTAAATACAGAACAAGCTGCGGCGCCCAGCTGGGCCAGGACACGCGGCTCATCGCGCCGCACGCGCAGAAGGAGGAGGTTCCTCTGGAGGACATGTACACGACACGCAGATGGAGCTCTGGGCGAGAGGAACGAGAGTCTGGGCCTGCAGGGGCTGGACGAGCTCCTGGGCCAGCGTGAGTCTTCAACCGCCCACGCCGAGACCATCTTCATCACGGCGACGCCGGCGTGGGAAAGTCTCATCCTGCTGCAGAAGCCGCAGAGCTCTGGCCTGGCGGGACGCCGGGCGGCCGACGCCTGGTTCTTTCTTCAAGTTCCGCTGCCGGATGTTCGCGGCGGCTCAGGAGGCGCGGCGAGATCCGCTAAGTGGACCTGCTCTTCAAGCACAACTGTAGCCTCTCGACCTCGACGTGACGACGAGGTGTTCGGCTTCATCCTGGGCGCCACCCCGAGACGGTGCTCTTCACCTTCGACGGCCACGACGAGATCCAGGCTGCTCGAGCCGGACAGCGGCCCGAGGTAGGCCGCCGGGAGAAGGCTCAATTTCTGGATGCTGCTCGCCAACCTGCTACGGCAAGCTGCTGGCGGGCTCCTTAGCTGTTCTGCACGGCGTCGCACCGCACCGAGGTCCAGAGCCGCGTGATCCGCAGAAGAGGGTGGCCTTGAGGGGGTTCTCCCGGAGAGCTCATGGAGGTATTGTGGGCGTTGCCCTGCAATTTCCAGGAGAGGGAGCACCACGACTGGTGATGGAGCAGCTGGACGCCAACCCGCACCTCTGCAGTCCGCTCCATCCCCTTCTGCTGGATCATCTTCAAGAGCCTGAAGCACCTGCGCTCGATGTACGAGGGCTTCGAGCTGGTCGGATACGTGCGTGACCTTCACCAGCGTGTTCCCTGCTGAGCGAGGTGTTCCTGGGCCACTCCTCCGCCCGCCTGCTGAAGAGGAGCCCCCGGTGCCCCTCCGACACCTTCCGGGACGGGGCGCGTGTCCTGGGGGCCTGGGCCAAGCTGGCCCAGCTGGGGATGGAGAAGGGCGTGTCTGCACTCGGACCAGGACCAGGTGACCTCCTGCGGGGTCACCGAGGAGGACCTGCAGCTGGGTTCTGCGGCCCGTCAGCCACTACGACCGCTGCGGAACCCGGCCATGCCCGAGTTCCTGCACGTGACCCTGCAGTCCTTCCTGGCCGCTCTCTGGTGCTGGACGAGACCGTCCGGGCCCGGGGGAATCCTGAAGTTCTTTCACCGGAAAGCCCTCGCCCAGCTGTGCGGCCCTGCCTGGGGGGCTCCTCGCCCCCGGGCAAGGACCCGTCCAGACCAACGAGCACCTGCAGTTCACGAACCTCTTCCTGTGCGGCCTGCCTCCTGTCTAGCGCCGCCCTGCTGAGAGCCTGGTGCCCCCGGCCCGCTGCGGAGGAAGAGGGAGGCGCTGAAGTCGCACCTGGCCCGCAGCGTGAAGGCGCACCTGAGGGGCTCACCCCGGCACGTGACGGACAGCGAGGGCAGCAAGGGCACGTCCTGCCCAACTTCCTGTGGATGCTGCGCTGCGTGTTCGAGACGCGCAGCGACAGCGTCGCCCGGGTGACCGCCAGGGGCATCTCCGCCGACTGCCATCAAGATGTCGTACTGCAACATGTCATCGGCGGACTGCAGCGCGCTCAACTTCCCCTGCATCAGCACCGGCGGCGCCTAAGGCCCACATGGACAACAACAACATCGGAGACTACGGGGTCAGCAGCTGCAGCTGTCCTTGAGCAAGATGACCGCTGTCAGGTGAGGGAAACAATGGGGACAAAGTGTGTGTCCTGTGTGTGTTTTTCTGGTGATATAGCGACAAGAAAACACTTTCTGACAGTTGTATTCTAAGGCTGGAGAACTCCTCTGTTTAGAGGGGAGTTTTTTACTCACCCCTGTTTTTTTTTAATTTTTTTAAAGAATATGTTTCAGATTTTTCCCGTTTTTCTCCCAATTTGAAGCCAATTATACCCTCTATTTATGTTGATTACCCCCCATGAACTCACCGCCCGTCTCTATGGGGCAGCCACTCTCCGAGGCTGCCGATGATCCGCCTCCTTGGAGACGGAACTCACCGACCCCCTTTCTGAGACTCCTTACGTGCTTCACAGCGAGTTTGTGCCGACCACCTTCCCCTCCCTCAGGAGTGAACAGCCAAACACCGCCTTCAATTAGAGCTGACGACCAGGGCTAGTCTGATAGATACGGGTTTCAAACCTCGTCCCTGATAGGCAGCTCACACTCATACAGGACCACCCACAATATGGTGCGTTAGACCTACGCTATCCGCCGCCCCCACTCCTGTTATAAGCTGACTACTGACCTGAGATCATTTTTGCTGGATGCAAACAAGGACAAATGAGTGTGTGTGTTTCTCAGGTTGTGTGTGAATCAGATCACGGACTCCAGTGTGAGGTGCTAGCTGAGGAGCTGGTCAAGCACAGAGTGGTCACGGTACTGGGGTGAGTGGACATCACTCTTCCCTTCATGTGTCTGTGGCTCACAGGGGGTCTGGTTTCATCAGTGAGACGACTGTAACTTCTGCTGATCCGTGCCCAAAATAACGTTCTAATAATCTGCTTTCCAGATCATCTTCATGTTTATGGGAAATGATGGCATCTATCTGCATCCATAGATTGTTTTTGGTCATTTTCCGTTGATGCCATTTCAATAATTCTGACAATAACAAGTAAAACATGTTGCTTTCCTTCTATGTTGGTATGGACCTGAAACTTTTGAACTTCTACATTCCAACTGTTTTAATAAAGGTTATATATATATTAGGGTGACGGTATGACGGTATAACACCATATTAAAAATTAAAAATTAAAATATGAAATAGTACTAAACATAAATAAACATCATAAACCTAACGTAATACCGTGATAGTAAAATCACGTGGCAAAGCTATTTTCATGTAGGGGAAAAATATTTCAAACTGCTACTCCTAGTAAATGTCTAAGTAACCTATATTAAATAATATAATACTGGGCCTGGGTGTCTGTATAATGTCATTTAATCCCACCACCTTTTGCCTTTGCTGGAAAAAGGTCCAAAGACGGGCAACCAGACTGATTCCAGGCATAAAAGACAAGTGTTATGAGGAAAGGCCAGAGATGCTTGGACTGTTCAAGCTAGTAAAAGGAGACTTAGGGGAGATTTGATTGAGGCTTTTAAATTTATTAAAGGAATTAACAAAGTGAATTTTAGGAAATTATTCAGGTTGAGTTCGGTTAGCAGAACGAGGGGGCATAAATGGAAACTGACAAAGGGTAAATTTCACACGGACACTAGAAATATTTTTTTCACACAGAGAGTGATCAATGCGTGGAATAGCTTGCCTGGACATGTAGTGGAGGCTGAGACACTAGGGGTATTCAAGGCCAGGCTCGATCTGGTGTTAGACACTCTAGCCTTTGGGTAAACTAAGCATTGTGAGCAGATTAGTGGTAGGAATGGACGAGCAGTGTTGGGCTGAATGGCCTGTTCTCGTCTCCCTTATGTTATGTTATGTTATGTTTTGTTTACAACGCGATTGCGCACGTGCAGACAGCTCTCTCGCATTTCAAGTCTGGTAGGTAGCGGTTATATATTATTGCGCAAATAGGCTATAATACTTGTGTCAATATAGGTTTTGTTTATACTGGTTTTAACGTGAACAGGTTTGTATTTTTAGAATATACCAATGTTTGGTGAATTTCTTGGTATATAAAGGATTACGAGGGAAATTACTTCCGTTTTTGCGAACTTTTACGATTCATGTTGCTGAAATTCAATGGAAAATAGGTGTAAAACTCATCGTAACTTTAGTAATTTGTATGTAAAATAGGCAAATTTGGTCTTATTTTAATCCTTAGACTATTTTGTATGCAGCTATGTGCAATATGACCGTGTATTTCATTGTATTTCATATGAAAACATGTATAAATTGTCAACACCCTATAACTGAAAAACGGGCGTTTTGGCGTGGCGCAGCTCGTACTTTTTTAACGTTTTAATAAAACGGTTTAATACCTAAAACTTGCATGGTGGTATTCGGGGACAAACATCGCCATCGGTTGATATATTACATATAGGTTTTGTGTGACATGGATATAACCCTTTCCACAATTGTTTTAAAACCATTTAACTTTATCACTACTGTCAGTAGCTTTGGATAAAAGTGTCTGCTAAATGGCATATATTATTTTGAAAAGTATCTTTTCTTGAAAATCACAAAAACATAAGTGTATAGCTTACCTCCGGAGTGAAAAATCATGAATTTTAAATGTCTCATTTTCCAGCTTAGATAGATGAAGAAACATATACAATTGCCTCGTATGGAGAAATAAGTTGGATAAAATGCATTTGAAGACATTTATCATGAAAAGTACATTTCTTGGAAAATCACAAAAATATAAGTGTATAGCTCATCGAAGTGAAAATCATGAATTTTAAAGTTCTGATTTTCCAGCCTAGATAGATGAAGAAACATCTGGAATGACTTACTATGAAGAATATGTTGAATAAAATGCATTGATCATGTGGTTCTCTGTGGCTCAGTTGGTAGAGCATGGCGTTGGCAACGGTTAGGTTGGGGCACAAAATCCTGGGGCCACATATACTGAAAATGTATTAATTCACTACTGTCAGTAGCTTTGGATAAAAGTGTCTGCTAAATGGCATATATTATTTTGAAAAGTATCTTTCTGGAAAATCACAAAAACATAAGTGTATAGCTTACCTCCGGGAGTGAAAAATCATGAATTTTAAATGTTCATTTTCCAGCTTAGATAGATGAAGAAACATATACAATTGCCTCGCATGGAGAAATAAGTTGATAAAATGCATTTGAAGACATTTATCATGAAAAGTACATTTCTTGGAAAATCACAAAAATATAGTGTATAGTCTACCTCCGAGTGAAAATCATGAATTTTAAAGTTCTGATTTTCCAGCCTAGATAGATGAAGAAACATCTGGAATGACTTAATATGAAGAAATATGTTGAATAAAATGCATTGATCATGTGGTTCTGTGGAAAAGTTGGTAGAGCATGGCGTTGGCAACGGTTAGGTAGTGGGTTCAATTCTGATTTTCCACTGGGGCCACATATACTGAAAATGTATTAATTCACTCACTGTCAGTAGCTTTGGATAAAAGTGTCTGCTAAATGGCATATATTATTATGAAAAGTATCTTTCTTGAAAATCACAAAAACATAAGTGTATATCTTACTCCGGAGTGAAAATCATGAATTTTAAATGTCTCATTTTCCAGCTTAGATAGATGAAGAAACATATACAATTGCCTCGTATGGAGAAATAAGTTGGATAAAAAATGCATTTGAAGACATTTATCATGAAAAGTACATTTCTTGGAAAATCACAAAATATAAGTGTATAGCCTTTATTTCCGAAGTGAAAATCATGAATTTTAAAGTTCTGATTTTCCAGCCTAGATAGATGAAGAAACATCTGGAATGACTTACTATGAAGAAATATGTTGAATAAAATGCATTGATCATGTGGTTCTCTGTGGCTCAGTTGGTAGAGCATGGCGTTGGCAACGGTTAGGTAGTGGTTCAATTCCCACTCAATAAACATATACTGAAAATGTATTAATTCACTACTGTCAGTAGCTTTGGATAAAAGTGTCTGCAAAAATATATTATTTTGAAAAGTATCTTTCTTGAAAATCACAAAAACATAAGTGTATAGCCTTACTCCGAGTGAAAATCATGAATTTTAAATGTCTCATTTTCCAGCTTAGATAGATGAAGAAACATATACAATTGCCTCGTATGGAGAAATAAGTTGATAAAATGCATTTGAAGACATTTATCATGAAAAGTACATTTCTTGAAAATCACAAAAATATAATGTATAGCTCATTTTCCGAAGTGAAAATCATGAATTTTAAAGTTCTGATTTTCCAGCCTAGATAGATGAAGAAACATCTGGAATGACTTACTATGAAGAAATATGTTGAATAAAATGCATTGATCATGGTTCTCTGTGGCTCAGTTGGTAGAGCATGGCGTTGGCAACGGTTAGGTGCGGGTCTCACCCCACTGGGGCCACATATACTGAAAATGTATTAATCACTACTGTCAGTAGCTTTGATAAAAGTGTCTGCTAAATGGCATATATTATTATGAAAGTATCTTTCTTGGAAAATCACAAAAACATAAGTGTATAGCCTTACTCCGGAGTGAAAATCATGAATTTTAAACATGATAAATGTCTTCAAATGCATTTTATTCAACTTATTTCTCCATCGAGGTAATTGTATATGTTTCTTCATCTATCTAAGCTGGAAAATGAGACATTTAAAATTCATGATTTTTCACTCCGGAGGTAAGGCTATACACTTATGTTTTTTGTGATTTTCCAAGAAAGATACTTTTCATAATAATATATGCCATTTAGCAGACACTTTTATCCAAAGCTACTGACAGTAGTGAATTAATACATTTTCAGTATATGTGGCCCCAGTGGGAATTGAACCCACTACCTAACCGCAGTGGGAATTGCCAACGCCATGCTCTACCAACTGAGCCACAGAGAACCACATGATCAATGCATTTTATTCAACATATTTCTTCATAGTAAGTCATTCCAGATGTTTCTTCATCTATCTAGGCTGGAAAATCAGAACTTTAAAATTCATGATTTTCACTTCGGAGGTAAGGCTATACACTTATGTTTTTTGTGATTTTCCAAGAAATGTACTTTTCATGATAAATGTCTTCAAATGCATTTTATCCAACTTATTTCTCCATACGAGGTAATTGTATATGTTTCTTCATCTATCTAAGCTGGAAAATGAGACATTTAAAATTCATGATTTTTCACTCCGGAGGTAAGGCTATACACTTATGTTTTTGTGATTTTCCAAGAAAGATACTTTTCATAATAATATATGCCATTTAGCAGACACTTTTATCCAAAGCTACTGACAGTAGTGAATTAATACATTTTCAGTATATGTGGCCCCAGTGGGAATTGAACCCACAACATAACCGTTGCCAACGCCATGCTCTACCAACTGAGCCACAGAGAACCACATGATCAATGCATTTTATTCAACATATTTCTTCATAGTAAGTCATTCCAGATGTTTCTTCATCTATCTAGGCTGGAAAATCAGAACTTTAAAATTCATGATTTTCACTCCGGAGGTAAGGCTATACACTTATGTTTTTTGTGATTTTCCAAGAAATGTACTTTTCATGATAAATGTCTTCAAATGCATTTTATCCAACTTATTTCTCCATACGAGGCAATTGTATATGTTTCTTCATCTATCTAAGCTGGAAAATGAGACATTTAAAATTCATGATTTTTCACTCCGGAGGTAAGGCTATACACTTATGTTTTTTGTGATTTTCCAAGAAAGATACTTTTCATAATAATATATGCCATTTAGCAGACACTTTTATCCAAAGCTACTGACAGTAGTGAATTAATACATTTTCAGTATATGTGGCCCCAGGGGAATTGAACCCACTACCTAACCGTCATTCCATATGTTTCTTCATCAACGCCATGCTCTACCAACTGAGCCACAGAGAACCACATGATCAATGCATTTTATTCAACATATTTCTTCATAGTAAGTCATTCCAGATGTTTCTTCATCTATCTAGGCTGGAAAATCAGAACTTTAAAATTCATGATTTTCACTTCGGAGGTAAGGCTATACACTTATGTTTTTTGTGATTTTCCAAGAAATGTACTTTTCATGATAAATGTCTTCAAATGCATTTTATCCAACTTATTTCTCCATACGAGGTAATTGTATATGTTTCTTCATCTATCTAAGCTGGAAAATGAGACATTTAAAATTCATGATTTTTCACTCCGGAGGTAAGGCTATACACTTATGTTTTTGTGATTTTCCAAGAAAGATACTTTTCATAATAATATATGCCATTTAGCAGACACTTTTATCCAAAGCTACTGACAGTAGTGAATTAATACATTTTCAGTATATGTGGCCCCAGTGGGAATTGAACCCACTACCTAACCGTTGCCAACGCCATGCTCTACCAACTGAGCCACAGAGAACCACATGATCAATGTCTTGAAATGCATTTTATTCAAAATATTTCTTCATAGTAAGTCATTCCATATGTTTCTTCATCTATCTCGGCTGGAAAATCAGAACTTTAAAATTCATGATTTTCACTCCCGAGGTAAGGCTATACACTTATGTTTTTTGTGATTTTCCAAGAAATGTACTTTTCATGATAAATGTCTTCAAATGCATTTTATCCAACTTATTTCTCCATACGAGGTAATTGTATATGTTTCTTCATCTATCTAAGCTGGAAAATGAGACATTTAAAATTCATGATTTTTCACTCCGGAGGTAAGGCTATAGCCATATATGCCATTTTTGACACTTTTATTTAGTGAATTCAAGAAAGACCATATATATTACACATTTTCAATATTAATATAAAAATGTCCCCCAATATATAGCCTACACTGATTTTTTTTTTTTTTAAATGTCCCCCCAATGTTGACTCCATGGTTGACAGTAGTGATAAAGTTAAATTGTTTTTAAAACAATTGTGGAAAAGGGTTATATCCATGTCACACAAAACCTATATGTAATATATCAACCGATGGCGATGTTTGTCCCGAATACCACCATGCAAGTTTTAGGTGTATTAAACCGTTTTTATTAAAACGTTAAAAAAGTACAGGCTGCGCCACGCCAAAACGCCCGTTTTCAGTTATAGGGTGTTGACCATTTATACATGTTTTCATATGAAATACAATGAAATACACGGTCATATTGCACATAGCTGCATACAAAATAGTCTAAGGATTAAAATAAGACCAAATTTGCCTATTTTACATACAAATTACTAAAGTTACGATGAGTTTTACACCTATTTTCCATTGAATTTCAGCAACATGAATCGTAAAAAGTTCGCAAAAAACGTAAGTAATTTCCCTCGTAATCCTTTATATACCAAGAAATTCACCAAACATTGGTATATTCTAAAATACAAACCTGTTCACGTTAAAACCAGTATAAACAAACCTATATTGACACAAGTATTATAGCCTATTTGCGCAATAATATATAACCGCTACCTACCAGACTTGTGAAATGCGAGAGAGCTGTCTGCACGTGCGCAATCGCGTTGTAAACAAAACATAACATAACATAACATAAGGGGAAGACGAGAACAGGCCATTCAGCCCAACACTGCTCGTCCATTCCTACCACTAATCTGCTCACAATGCTTAGTTTATCCAAAGGCTAGAGTGTCTAACACTGGATCGAGCCTGGCCTTGAATACCCCTAGTGTCTCAGCCTCCACTACATGTCCAGGCAAGCTATTCCACGCATTGATCACTCTCTGTGTGAAAAAATATTTCCTAGTGTCCGTGTGAAATTTACCCTTTGTCAGTTTCCATTTATGCCCCCTCGTTCTGCTAACCGAACTCAACTTGAATAATTTCCTAAAATTCACTTTGTTAATTCCTTTAATAAATTTAAAAGCCTCAATCAAATCTCCCCTAAGTCTCCTTTTACTAAGCTTGAACAGTCCAAGCATCTCTAGCCTTTCCTCATAACACTTGTCTTTTATGCCTGGAATCAGTCTGGTTGCCCGTCTTTGGACCTTTTCCAGCAAAGGCAAAGGTGGTGGGATTAAATGACATTAGCAGACACCCAGGCCCAGTATTATATTATTTAATATGGGTTACTTAGACATTTTACTAGGGTAACGGTTGAAATATTTTTTCCCCTACATGAAAATAGCTTTTGCCACGTGATTTACTATCACGGTATTACGTTAGGTTTATGATGTTTATTTATGTTTAGTACTATTTCATATTTTAATTTTTAATTTTTAATATGGTGTTATACCGTCATACCGTCACACCCCTAATATATATATAACCTTTATTAAAACGGTTGGAATGTAGAAGTTCAAAGTTTCAGGTCCATACCAACATAAGAAGGAAAGCAACATGTTTTACTTGTTATTGTCAGAATTATTGAAATGGCATCAATGGAAAATGACCAAAAAAACGATCTATGGATGCAGATAGATGCCATCATTTCCCATAAACATGAAGATGATGTGGAAAGCAGATTATTAGAACGTTATTTTTGGGGCACGGATCAGCAGAAGTTACAGTCGTCTCACTGATGAAACCAGACCCCCCCTGTGAGCCACAGGCACATGAAGGGAAGAGGGATGTCTGCTCACCCCAGTACCGTGACCACTCGGTGCTTCACCAGCTCCTCAGCCAACACCTCCACACTGGAGTCTGTGATCTGATTCACACACAACCTGAGAAACACAAACACTCATTTGTCCCTTGTTGCATCCAGCAAATTATCTCAGGTCAGTAGTCAGCTTATAACAGGAGTGGGGGCGGCGGATGGCGTAGCGGCCTAACGCACCATATTGTGGGTGGTCCTGTATGAGTGTGAGCTGCCTATCAGGGACGAGGTTTGAAACCCGTATCTATCAGACTAGCCCTGGTCGTCAGCTCTAATTGGGGGCGGTGTTTGGCTGTTCACTCCTGAGGGAGGGGGGAAGGGGGAGGGTGGTCGGCACAAACTCGCTGTGAAGCACGTAAGGGAGTCTCCAGAAAGGGGCAGTGAGTTCCATCTCCAAGGAGGCGGATCATCGGCAGCCTCGAGAGTAGCTTGCCCCATAGAGACGGGCGGTGAGTTCATGGGGGGGTAATCAACATAAATAGAGGGTATAATTGGCTTCCAAATTGGGGAGAAAAACGGGGAAAAATCTGAAACATATTCTTAAAAAAACAACAAAAAAAAACAGGGGTGAGTAAAACTCTCCCCTCCTAAACAGAGTTCTCCAGCCTTAGAATACAACTGTCAGAAAGTGTTTTCTTGTCGCTATATCACCAGAAAAACACACACAGGACACACACTTTGTCCCCCGCTGTTTCCTCACCTGACGACGGTCATCTTGCTCAAGGACAGCTGCAGCTGCTTGACCCCGTAGTCTCCGATGTTGTTGTTGTCCATGTCGACGCCCAGGCGCCGCCGGTGCTGATGCAGGACGAAGTTGAGCGCGCTGCAGTCCGCCGATGACATGTTGCAGTACGACATCTTGATGTAGTCGGCGGAGATGCCCCTGGCGGTCACCCGGGCGATGCTGTCGCTGCGCGTCTCGAAGACGCAGCGCAGCATCCACAGGAAGTTGGGCAGGACGTGCACCTTGCTGCCCTCGCTGTCCGTCACGTGCCGGGGCAGGCCCCTCAGGTGCGCCTTCACGCTGCGGGCCAGGTACGACTTCAGCGCCTCCCTCTTCCTCCGCAGCGAGGCCGGGGGCACCAGGCTCTCCAGCAGGGCGGCGCTAGACTTGGAGAGCAGGCCGCACAGGAAGAGGTTCGTGAACTGCAGGTGCTCGTTGGTCTGGAACGGGTCCTTGCCCCGGGGGCCGGAGCCCCCCAGGCAGGGGCCGCACAGCTGGAAGCGAGGGGTTTTCCGATGCTCGCATTCGGTGAAGAACTTCAGGATTCCCCCGGGCCCGACGGTCTCGTCCAGCACCAGAGAGAAGGCGGCCAGGAAGGACTGGAGGGTCACGTGCAGGAACTCGAACATGGCCGGGTTCCCGCAGCGGTCGTAGTGGCTGACGGGCCGCAGAAACCCGCGCTGCAGGTCCTCCTCGGTGACCCCGCAGGAGGTCACCTGGTCCTGGTCGAACACGAACACGCCCTTCTCCATCCCCAGCTGGGCCAGCTTGGCCAGGCCCCCCAGGACACGCGCCCCGTCCCGGAAGGTGTCGGAGGGGCACCGGGGGCTCCTCTTCAGCAGGCGAGGGGCGGAGGAGTGGCCCAGGAACACCTCGCTCAGCAGCAGGAACACGCTGGTGAAGGTCACGCACGTATCCGGCAGCTCGAAGCCCTCGTACATCGAGCGCAGGTGCTTCAGGCTCTTGAAGATGATCCAGCAGAAGAGGGGGATGGAGCAGAGGCTGCAGAGGTGCGGGTTGGCGTCCAGCTGCTCCATCACCAGGTCGCGGTGCTCCCTCTCCTGGAAGTGCAGGGCAACGTACCTCCGCAGGCTCTCCGGGGAGAACCCCCTCAAGGCCACCCTCTTGCGGATCACGCGGCTCTGGACCTCGGTGCCGGTGCGCGCCGTCAGAACCTTCCGGGAGCCCGCCAGCAGCTTGCCGCTCAGCAGGTTGGCGAGCAGCATCAGGGGGTGGGCCTTCTCCTCGGGCGACACCACCTCGGGCACGCTGTCCGGCTCGAACGCGGCCTGGATCTCGTCGTAGCCGTCGAAGGTGAAGAGCACCGTCTCGGGGTGGCGCAGGATGAAGCCGAACACCTCGTCGTCCACGTCGAGGTCGGGGAAGCAGTTGTGCTTGAAGAGCAGGTCCCGCAGCGAGATCTCGCACGCCTCCCTGAACGCCGCGAACATCCGGCAGCGGAACTTGAAGAAGAACTTGGCGTCGACACCGAGCGGCTCCCGCCGGGCCCACAGGCTCTGCAGCTTCTGCAGCAGGATGGACTTTCCCACGCCGGCGTCGCCCGTGATGAAGATGGTCTCGGCGTGGGCGTTGAAGACCCCGCGCTGGCCCAGGAGCTCGTCCAGCCCCTGCAGCAGGCCCAGACTCTCGTTCCTCTCGCCCAGAAGCTCCATCTGCGTGTCCGTGTACATGTCCTCCAGAGGAACCTCCTCCTTCTGCGCGTACGACGCGATGAAGCGCGTGTCCTGGCCCAGCTCGCGCCGCAGCTTGTTGCAATATTTACTAACTGCCAAAGAAACACATCTTTTTAAATAAATAATTACAAAATAAAACACCACTCCTTAAACATTACATTTACATTTCTGCAGCATTTCCAGAGATTTACAAGATGAATGGCTGCTCTGCCCTGAGCTCCTCAGCTTGCTCATCCAGAGCAATGACAAATACATTTTATCTAAGATGTGCATTGATACATGGTAAGATATTTATACATTACCTACTATACATGGTAGTTCACAACAAGGTTGCGTAAAACAAAAAGAAAACAAAGTTTAAACAAAGTGAAATACCAATGATGTTTTAAGATAAGTGGGGTCAGCAGAACAAGAGGCCACAGGTGGAAATTAGTTAAGGGCAAATTCTGCATGGATATTAGGACGTTTTTCTTTACACAGAGAGTTGTCAATGCCTGGAACAGCTTGCCAGGTCGGGTAGTAGAGGCAGAAACACTTGGGCTATTCAAGTCCACCAGGCTAGATGCAGTACTAGATACTCTTTAGATTAGGACATGATGAACCTAGATGGGCTGAACGGCCCGTTCTCATCATTATGTATTCTTATGTTCTTATGTTCTTAAAAAAGGACTGTGTGGCTGGCTCTGTAACACACATGGGGAATTGATTTGAAACATTTTCCTCCCATTTCTCCTTTCTTGTCTTGTTCACATTCATCAGTATTCATTTGACTGAGTTAATGTGAATATCCGAATCTGAATTTAACTTTTTAAACAAACAATTTTATTTATTTACTTATTTTTAATTTAGAAAATAAAGGGTTGCTGTTTTAACATAAGTTTCAAAGTACTTTGTATTGAACTGAACTGAACACAAATTACAATTGAAAATAAAACCTTGAATTGCTTAAATTACAAACCATTGGATTTTTTTAAATCAATTCTGAACAAAGGAGAACAAATTGTGAAAAAATGAAATGCATTCAAGAAACTAGCTGCCACAGATTTCAAGCCTGTATATTTTGGAAAAGTTTTTAGACCACCCAGGAGGCCTTAGCCTGTGAAAGATTTTTCGACAGTAACTGAGGACTTGTGTCCTGGTTCTCCCACACTCACTGGGGTCAGTGTTGATCACCGGTGTTTTCTGGACCGAGGCCTTAGCCGGAAGGCTGGTACTGTGTTGATCACCGGTGTTTGCTCTGGTACTGAACCAGGGCCGCAGGTCGATGAACACATCCTGGGCCTCGTGCAGAATGTAGAAAAGATATTCAGAGGCCTCCTGTCCTTTACTCTGGACCAACTCCAGGATCTTACGCACCTGCAGGACACAATTCAAAAGAGACGGGGGGCGTAACGGTCAAAGCATTCACCCAGAATGCAACTGGCCCACTGTAGCCGCAGTTCAAAACCCGGCTGCGCCAGTCCGCCTCTGGCCAAGAGCCCCAATCGGGGGCGGCGTTTGGCTGTCTGCCCCAGGGGAGGGGGGGGGGTGAGCCGGCACCAGCTCGTCGAGAAGCGGTAGGGCGACCAGTTGGGTGAGTTCCATCTCAGAGGAGACGGAACATTGCCTCGGGGGATTAGCTCATCCCGTGGGGGTGGGCGGTGAGTTCGTGGTGGGGGGTAAAATCAAAAGAAATAGAGGGTATAATTGGCCACCAAATTGGGAGAAAAAGGCTATTTTTTATTATGCAACCACATTCATTTTGAAACCAGATGCATCCCCCCCATTTCACCATGCCTTCTGCCTTACAGACAGATTTTAGAGGAGAGATATTGGCAGCAATACATATTCCATTACAGTTCTAAATGTAATTAGTTTCAAATTAAAATACGTATTTTCACTACAGTGTTACACCACTGCTTAAAATAGTCATAATACACAGTACCACAGTCTACAGACTACAAAGAATGAAAATACTCAGTCTGTGGGATAAGTATGAGGTGTCCAGACAATACGTGATCTTCCTTCCTAAGTACAGGGAGTGGGGAGTCTAACTGGTACATAGGGTAGGTTGTGTGTATGTGTGTATCTGAGTTAGTGTGTAGGGGAGGTGGTGTGTTAGTGTGTAGGGGAGGTGGTGTGTAGTGTGTGTATCTGAGTTAGTGTGTAGGGGAGGTGGTGTGTAGTGTGTAGGGGAGGTGGTGTGTAGTGTGTAGGGGAGGTGGTTAGTGTGTAGGGGAGGTGGTGTGTAGTGTGTAGGGGAGGTGGTGTGTAGTGTGTAGGGGAGGTGGTGTGTAGTGTGTAGGGGAGGTGGTGTGTAGTGTGTAGGGGAGGTGGTGTGTAGTGTGTACCTGGTCGGTCTTGGTGGCCGAGCGCAGAATGATTTCCGCATCCTCGGCGCAGCAGTATCCCGTGCGCTGCAGATTGTCCAGAATGCATTGCGTGTTCTTCACCTGGGCCACCAGCTGCTCCCTGTGCACCGTCACCAGCCTGCTGTAGCCCCGGACCCCCCACGCCCCCGTCCCACGACATGGCCCTTCAGCTCGCCAATCTGCCCCCTGCCTGGAAGAGACACCCTCAGCTCCCACTTCAGCACACACGCGCACAATCCACAACACCCCCACAACACACACACCTGGAAGACAACACACACACGCACACACTCCACACACACACAACACACACACACACACACACACACGCACACGCACACACACAATAACCACAACACACACAATAACCACAACACACACACGCACACGCCCACACCCACACACAATAACCACAACACACACACACACACACACCACACACAACAACACACACACACACACACACACACACACACACACACACACACACACACGCACACACACACACACACACACACACACACACACACACACACACACAAAATAAGCACACACACCTTGTACCCTCACATAAATAAAGGTACAATTAGGGAACACTTTTGTTCCTCAGGCTACAAATGTGTTCATTGCTCCTTCAAAGGTGCACATCAGATCCTTCATGATGCGGTTTTGTACCTTTTCCCAGTGATTAAGGTACAAAGGAAAAGGGACAGATATGTACCCAGGTGGGGTAATGAGTCCTTATTCACACTGGCAGCCATACTGGAATACATTTGACATTTTTACATTTTAAGCATTCAGCAGACGCTCTTATCCAGAGCGATGAAAATCTCGATTTACAGGGATGAAAATGAGGCTTGTACTGCAAGCAACATTATTTTTCTCACAATGGTACAATTATGTTCTTCTGACGAAAGGTATGATTCAGTTCCCCACAGGAGCACTGCCACAGTGACCAGCATCTTTAAAAGGAGGAACGTCATGGTACCGTATTTTCTGAGAGCTACAGTATTTCTGCTGTAGTGTTACTTACACACGCTTGATGACAGCGGAACAGAACCTGGAGGCGGGACCTTTTTAATGATGTTTAATGAACACGACGTCCACGCGATAAGAACATTTTAAAATAAAAGAAAGCACAGAAATATATAATTGGGATAACACATTAAATACTACAAAACTGCTATTAGCGGGCGATAAATTAACTGCGATTACTAAACCGTTACTGTACGCAACTGTAATAAAATACACAGACAGACAGGAATATGTGAAATCTGAAGTTCAGTGATGCTGCTTCTATGCCCGTGTCTAATGTACAGGACAACCCAATTTCCCACGCAACTGAAACACTGAACATTTCCTGAGGAATGTTTCCTTGTATTGGCTTCCTGAACGGCACTCGGGTCTGTTTGATTTCTTGCATTTCCTCTTCTGGGTAGGAAAATGCTGGGTGAAACTTACATTTTTGTAGCTAACTGAAAATGCCAGGGTGACCGCACTGAGTAAATACAACACGATTATGGTCGCAGACGGAACACCAAACACCTCCGAGTTCATACGGGTTTGATTTTGTCTGAATGTAGTGTGTGGTGCTAAACTCGGACGTTTCTACGGGAGAACTTGACAAAAACTGGCCTAGAAAAGTCTCACGGTACGCTGAGATTTCCACCAGATGCAGGTTATTCAGAAGTCAAAAGACCGCAAACTCTGACTCTTAGTCGCATCTATCATCTGACTAAATATTTCCCCTCAACATTCAGCAACATGTGGTGGAAAGTAAAAGTAGGATACCGAGTACCGCGGATGCTCAAAGTAATTTAACGATATAATAATCCTTATAGACTAGACTATATAAATACTGTATTTTCTAAAAATGTTTACACCGTAACCTAGAATAGATAACTTGTTATCTTGATACTGAAACAACTTACCATCGAGCAAACTGCAGCCAAGCTACTCCGGAGGAAGTGAAACTAAGATTTTGATCTGAACATGAAACCTGCCCGCAGATTGTGTAATAGCGCTTACGACTCGTTTCCACAGACATCGCCCGGACATTTTTGTCAAATATTTTACCCTTGGGACAGTGCTTCTCAATTATTTTCTGTTACGCCCCCCCTAGGAAGAAGAAAACATTTCGCGAAAAAAAGCTGAGACCAGTTCGTTTATTTCGCGGACCGGGGGTGCTACGCGAAAAAAGCTGAGACCAGTTTATGTATATACGCGTCCCTCGGGACCGGTCCACGGTGCTAAAAAGTTTTTTTTTACGTTTTCTTCAATTTTGCGCCCCTCTTGCACCCCCCACGCTACGCCTCTGGTCACACGCGCCCCCCCTGGCATCGCACCGCGCCCCGGGGGGCGCGCCCCACTATTTGAGAAACACTGGGTTAGTTAGTTTGATATTCGATCATCTATTCTCGGACGTCAATATCTCTTGAACAAAAACATGTCAAAATACTGACAGGAAGTGTTTCTTGGTCGGGGGGGAACAGAGAGCGCAATGTGACTTTATGATATTATGTAGCTATTTTACGGAATCTTTCCACAATCTTGGATGTATCCATCAGTCGCATGACTCAAACCTAACGGGTCACCGGAACCGAAATGCGAAGCAGGTGTTTCCGGGTGGGGACTGGTTTTGTGGCGGTTCAGTAGGTTAGTGGCCATAGATATAAAAACGTAGACGCCTCATTCACCCGCGTCTGCGCAGCCGCCATATTGAGGCGGGCAAGATCCACGTCTAAACAGACGTATGTGTATTGAGAGATGCATACTTCCCCAGATAAAATCTACTGTAACTCACTTAATTCTCAACCAATTTTCGTGACATTTGGCTTGTTATAAACGTGGGAAATGTCTGCATAAAATGCACGTCAATTCCAAGTTTCACAATTATTGAGTTTCCTGAACTAAATTAGCCTATGCAAAAATGCCACAAAGTTGTGCAGCATTTGGGTGTAGAAATGGGATGAACCATAACTTTTCACAGGTGAGTGGCTATTTCACTCTCACTTAAAGCTGGCATTGAATGACTGACAGATATCGCCATGATAACAAAATGTATAACATTAGCTAGTTGTCAAACCACTGCATGACCAAGTGATTGAAAGTGATATTTACTTGATAGTCATCTAATTCATTGTCTTATTGGTATATTGTAATTGACAACTGTGTGTGTGTTTGGGGGTGTGTTTATTTTCACGTTCTGCATCACGAGTATGAAATTAGGACGTTCCAAGACATTCTCTCATTTTTTATTCACACAGTGTGTAATGGTATAAAACATATATATATATATAAAAAACAATAATACAACTTTAGAATAAAATAAAAAAACTAGTAGAAAAATAGTTTTCCCCCAGAAAGGGGGCGTTTGAACCACAGTCAGAAATGTAAGCATGTCTGCCTCCTTGGTCATGTCCCGCTGCTGAAGTGCAGTTTTTCAACACAGGCTAATAAACAACTCGTGTTTCACCCATATTTATACTTATGATTAATATCTGAAGCAAACCAGACCAAAACGGCCTCTGGGGCATTGAGCGTGCAGTCTTCTGTCTGCAAATATGGTTTTTATTTGATTTATTTTTTAATTTTGTTTAAGATTTTATCCCATTTTATCCCAATTTAGTAGCCAATTACACCCGCTATTTTCAAGTCAATCCCCCCCTCGTATTGTGAGTTCGCTGCCGTAACCGGTAGTGACAAAGGCGATGTACCGCCTCCTCCGAGCCGGCACTCGCCAGGCCGTTGACCACAACCTGGTACACAGAGCCACTCCTATATGCAGCAAGCTCATATCGGTTTCCCTCCCCCCTCCCTGGGGCGGACAGCCTATCGCCGCCCCCTAGTGGCACTCCCGGCCAGAGCCAAGTCTGGCGCGGCCGGTGGAATCGAACCCCGGTCGCAGTGGCCAGCATCGCATGTTGTAATCAGTGGACCACACGGGAAGCCGCAAATATGATTTTTGGGGAACACTGCCACCCTCAGGCCGTGGGTGGGGGTGCGGGTGCTCCTCTCTCTCAGGTTTTGCCCCCGCGGAGGTCTCGGTACTCCCTCAGGTGCTTCAGGGTGGTGGGGTCTGCGTCCACCAGGCCGGCGGACAAGATGGTGGCCAAAAACTTCAGGTCATTCTCGCCCATGCCCTTCTGAAAGGTCAAAAGGATCAATATTTCAGACACAAGTAAAATCAGCCATTTCTGATCCAAATTGTTATTATTATTTTTTTCTGATTACGGTTTTGAATTATTGGGCAAGGCTTCCATTTTGGCGGCGTGTGATGAGAGTGTTTTGGCAGCACAGTGAGTTACTGAGCTGCTGTTGATGGCTGCTGTTCTTTACTGAGCTGCTGTTCTTTAAACAGCTGCTGTTCTTTACTGAGCTGCTGTTCTTTAATGAGCTGCTGTTCTTTAATGAGCAGAAGCATGGAGGCCTCTGAGAGCGGTCGGCCATTTTAATGCGTATGGGCCGTTCTATGCCAAGTCCACCAGGAATGGGACAGTTTGTTGCCCTTTCAGATTTTGCAAGAAAAATCTTTACCTGATCAGGCTGCAGTGGCAGTAAACACATGCAAACACACTCCTGTAAACACACTCACACACACACACACACACACACACACACACACACACACACACACATACACACACACACACACACACACACACACACACTCCTGTAAACTCTCACGCACACACACACACACACGCACACACACACACACACACACACACACACACGCGTCAACTCACGCACGCACACACACACACACACGTAAACTCTCATGCACAAACACACACACACACACACACACAAACACACTCCTGTAAACTCACGCACAAACACACACACACACACGTAAACTCTCACGCACACACATACACACACACACACACACTCACGCACACACTCACACACTCCTGTAAACTCTCACGCACGCATGCACGCACAAACACGCACACACGCACGCACGCACGCACGCACGCACACACACAAAGACATTCACCCACCTTCTTCCCCTTGGCGTGCGGTTTAGGTGAGTTAGGATATCCCAACTTCCCATGTCGTCCGATCGTTACTGCATTCTTCCTCTGTAACATCAATAAAAACCACTCAAAAATAAACGGTGTGTTTATTATGAAATGTTGTCCCCATTTTTAAAAACAGTTCAATTAAATTAAATTCAACTTAGAAATAGAAAACAAAAAGAAGACAAAGAAGACTGTATATAAGAAGATATATACTGTATAATATATAAGAAGATATATACTGTATAATATATAAGAAGATATACATTTTTAACACATAAATACAAATTAATTGGAGAAAAAATGTTAAAGTATAAATGAGCCTTGAGCTGAATACATAAACATAGAATCATACAGGAAACCATATAGCACCCATATAGGAAAGTCAATAAGACAGAGTCAAATCACTTAACGGAGTTTAACCAAACAAGGCCAGTAGAAGCCATGTGAATGCTCTCTTCACGACTGACTGCCCCAGAATGGTTTTATTACAGCCTAATCCCCTCCTACACTGAAGGGGATACCACTTTCATCCCTCAAAATAAATATATATCTGCTACATGCATTGCCATTTATTATGACCATTAACACCAAGAGTCATAAACCGCCTTCAAGAACAGGCAATAGAACAACGCCCATTGGCAATACTAGGCACCATATTCCCCAAAGCCAACAGAACACAACATCGTACCAAATATGATTAATTCCCCTCAAATACGCAGCAAAATTAACCGAATATTCAAATGAAGAGAGCGTGTACAACCGTTCCCCAGGAACAACACCACAGCAGAAGGGGAAGTCAGGTAAGGGTATACACTTTTTGGGAGATTTCCATGAAATACATAATACAATATAACACATGCCATTTAGCAGATGCTTTTACCCAAAGTGACTTACAGTAGTGAACATTTTTAGCATACATTTTTCAGTATGTGGCCCCCAGTGGGAATTGTATCCACAACCTAAGCGTTGTCAGCGCCATGTTCTACCTACTGAGCCACAGAGAACCACGCTCTACCTACTGAGACACACAGAACCGCACTCTACCTACTGAGCCACACAGAAACACGCTCTACCTACTGAGCCACACAGAACCACGCTCTACCTACTGAGACACACAGAACCATGCTCTACCTACTGAGACACACAGAACCACATACACTTAATTGTAAATGTCTTCAAATGCATGTTTTCCAGCTTATTTCTTCCTATTAGCTAATTGTACATGTTTCTTCATCTATCTGAACCAGAAAATCTAAAATCACTTTTTGGAGGTTAGTTTCATTTAATTTTAATTAGTCACAGACAAAACATTATCTGCAAGTTTTCTTCATATACAAAACCAGATTCACTACCAGTAACACATAAATAAACAGTAAATAATCAGCAGTACGGGGAATCAGGAACTTACTCAAAGTCAAAGTGACTTTTACATGTTTACGCACGTAACACGGTAATGTGGTTAAATTTACGATGAGAAAACCTGCTTGCAGTTACATCACTGAGTCACAGCAGAACTGGCCAAACAGGGACCCAGGATATTTATTATTATATATTTCCTTTAATTAAGTGTGCTTATACACGCTAAATATATTTGCGACAAGTTGCAACATGCGATGCTGGCCTCAAGCCACATGCTCACAAACCCACGATACGTACTGTATGTGTGAATATCTAGAAATAATATGTAGAAATTATACACTTCAACATTTCTAGATATGGTGTCAGAAATGACCTGGGCTGTGTCCAAATTCTTTATCGATGTTCCTTAAGTTAAATTGAACTTGCCGTGACGTTAAATAAAAGTTAACTTAACTTGCCTCTTCCCTTGATTCCTTCCTCGCAGGGAAACAAGGGGAGGAGAAGAGGAAGTAGGGAAACTAGAAATTCAGAATAATTCACACCTCTTCCCATGAAACTGGTTATGTCGCAAGCGGTGCTATCCTCTTCCGCATCTGGAGAGAACAAGGGAGAGGCTGCCCCTAACCAGTGACAAAGGACCAGCTAACTCCACCCAAATCGTAACCTGAACTCATTACGAAGCAAAACTTTAGAACAGCATTAGCAAAACTGATCTCAGACCAGCTCTCATGGGCAACTTCCACCTTAAAGGAACTTCTACCATAAGGACACATACAGAGGGTGCAAACTTCACCAGAGGAAGCAAGTGAGGACACATAATGCTTCCTTCCCTGGTCAACTTAACAGAACCATGCTCTACCTACTGAGACACACAGAACCACATACACTTAATTGTAAATGTCTTCAAATGCATGTTTTCCAGCTTATTTCTTCCTATTAGCTAATTGTACATGTTTCTTCATCTATCTGAACCAGAAAATCTAAAATCACTTTTTGGAGGTTAGTTTCATTTAATTTTAATTAGTCACAGACAAAACATTATCTGCAAGTTTTCTTCATATACAAAACCAGATTCACTACCAGTAACACATAAATAAACAGTAAATAATCAGCAGTACGGGGAATCAGGAACTTACTCAAAGTCAAAGTGACTTTTACATGTTTACGCACGTAACACGGTAATGTGGTTAAATTTACGATGAGAAAACCTGCTTGCAGTTACATCACTGAGTCACAGCAGAACTGGCCAAACAGGGACCCAGGATATTTATTATTATATATTTCCTTTAATTAAGTGTGCTTATACACGCTAAATATATTTGCGACAAGTTGCAACATGCGATGCTGGCCTCAAGCCACATGCTCACAAACCCACGATACGTACTGTATGTGTGAATATCTAGAAATAATATGTAGAAATTATACACTTCAACATTTCTAGATATGGTGTCAGAAATGACCTGGGCTGTGTCCAAATTCTTTATCGATGTTCCTTAAGCTAAATTGAACTTGCCGTGACGTTAAATAAAAGTTAACTTAACTTGCCTCTTCCCTTGATTCCTTCCTCGCAGGGAAACAAGGGGAGGAGAAGAGGAAGTAGGGAAACTAGAAATTCAGAATAATTCACACCTCTTCCCATGAAACTGGTTATGTCGCAAGCGGTGCTATCCTCTTCCGCATCTGGAGAGAACAAGGGAGAGGCTGCCCCTAACCAGTGACAAAGGACCAGCTAACTCCACCCAAATCCTAACCTGAACTCATTACGAAGCCGAACTTTAGAACAGCATTAGCAAAACTGATCTCAGACCAGCTCTCATGGGCAACTTCCACCTTAAAGGAACTTCTACCATAAGGACACATACAGAGGGTGCAAACTTCACCAGAGGAAGCAAGTGAGGACACATAATGCTTCCTTCCCTGGTCAACTTAACAGTTTGGACATTCCTTTTGTAATATATAAATATAAAAATATTTAAGTATATAAATAATTAACATGGTGACTTCTCAGACACTCAAGAAGGTAGCGCACACATTTACCAGTTTACTAACGCACCCTGGGTTTAAAGAAGAGCCACATCACCGCAACCCTCCAGGCCCACACAGAGACACGTCTGAATGTGCACTCTGTGGTTAACTTCTCTGCAACAATTTCAAAGAATTGGCGACTAAATTGGGAGAAAGGGGAAGAAATCTGAAATAGTTGTAATGTATACACATACATACACATATATATATTAGGGGATCACTGTTGTTTTCTTAACTCCTAGCCTTGTAACAATTGTGCGTTTGTTTTGTGTGAGTAATGTTTCTCACGTTCCACCCACGAGGCGGTTGCCATGGTGTTGGGGAGTGTTTACTCTGTTCTCAAAATAGACAGCACCTCCTCCTCTCTACACACACCCACACCCACACACACACACACACACACACACCCACACACTTTCACAATCTGCGTCAGATAAGACGTGTGAGCAGGACGTAGAATTTAGGGTCCTTTGAAAATTGAGAAGTTAGGGTAAGTGGAGTGAGAATGCCAGTTACAATCACACAGCATCATTCTTTTCAAATTCAAGCCCTTAATCCCTTAATCTCTTAATCCCCTTTTAAACCTTTTTAGATTAATTAGTGAGGTTGATCTTTTTCACATATTTTTGACATATACTGACTGGGTAAAATCGAACTGTGATTTCATCAAAATCATTAAATTAAAGTTTTTGAAAACTTTATTTGAAGGTATTGCCTCTGTACATCCCACACTGTGTGTGTTTGTTGATGTTATCCTGCATACACTAGTGATCACTTGTACGCGAAAGAACACAATTCTAGAAATACAGTTACAACTCAGTTTAGAAAAGAGGGTTGATTTCATAATCAGATAAACAACTTTGGAGTTGGGTTACATGTATGCAAGTGTGTGCGTCATTCACACATTCACACACACAAATGCAAGTGTGTATGAAAATGTATGAAGTGATATATAATATATAGTATAATAGGTGCTGTTTCACTAATATCTGTGAAATAAATCACAGATACACATTTCCAAGCTGGAAACTGTAAGTTAGAGTCACAGAACCTGTGTGGTCTGCGACAATGAAGTTGATTTGCCTAAAAACATATTTAAACACACTTTTATTTTAACAGTTCATTTTGTCCCACGAAATATGATTCGTATATGCCACACAGATTGCTTTCATAATATAATAATAATATATGGCATTTAGCAGACGCTTTTATCCAAAGAGACTTACAGTAGATAATGCATACATTTTTCAGTACATGTGGTCCCAGTTGGAATTGAACCCCCAACCTAAGCGTTGCCAACGCCATGCTCTACCTACTGAGCCACACAGAACCACACTCTAGCTACTGAGCCACACAGAACCACACTCTACCTACTGAGCCACACAGAACCACGCTCTACCTACTGAGCCACACAGAACCACACTCTACCTACTGAGCCACACAGAACCACACTCTAGCTACTGAGCCACACAGAACCACACTCTACCTACTGAGCCACACAGAACCACGCTCTACCTACTGAGCCACACAGAACCACGCTCTACCTACTGAGCCACACAGAACCACGCTCTACCTACTGAGCCACACAGAACCACACTCTAGCTACTGAGCCACACAGAACCACACTCTACCTACTGAGCCACACAGAACCACGCTCTACCTACTGAGCCACACAGAACCACACTCTACCTACTGAGCCACACAGAACCACGCTCTACCTACTGAGCCACACAGAACCACGCTCTACCTACTGAGCCACACAGAACAACTTTCATTCAATTTGTGTACAAAAAAATATGAAGGAGAAAACCAGCGCTGCACAATAAATAAACATCCCATTCAAAGCCCCCGCTCAGAGCTGCGTCGGACAGGAAATCTCTCTCATTGACAACGTGGGATTTGCTCTTAGCTCGTTAGGGTATGATGGAGGTGACGCAAGCACTGCTCCACTGGAGGTGGCCAGACGCAACTGTGTTGTCACGTAGCCACGCTGAGTTCTGGCAAAAGCTCAAATTCACACGCTCACTGTGTCGAGTACTAGAAGGTAAAGAAGGCAAGGCAAGGCAAGGCAAGTTTATTTAGAAGAAGGTCTAACTCACCTGTTTCAGACGGTTTGAAACGCACACGATGACGAACAGGAGGCACAGGGTGATCTGTTGCAAAAGGAGAAAAGAGAGAAAAGAGTTAGGCTTAGGGTTATATCTTATGTGCTTGGAAGTCCTGTGATAATGACAATGATGTGAGCCCTTAACATTTTACATTTACAGCATTTAGCAGACGCTCTTATCCAGAGCGACTTACAAGATGTGCATTAATACATGGTATTACAATCATAGTTCGCGCAGGAGATCAGTGCAGTAACACAGCGATAGACATCGACCAGGACTAGGCAAGAACACGGAGCTTTACTCTTCCTTTACTCTTTATGTTAAAACAAGACCATGCTCAGAAAACACACTGAACCATTCTCTAAACACTTACCCCCAATATGAACAACATTGACGTGTCTGCTCTGGTTTTCTCTCTGCTGTGTCCCTTCCTCTGGCGAGGACTTAAATCTGCGGCAGACGTTAGTGATTCAGTGTCGTGTGAAAACCTGGATGGACTGGTTCTACTGCCTCAGATCTTCTTAAACAATGCTCAGATCATTCAGCAGCAGAACACGTAAATCCACAGGTGGAAATTCCCTGACCTAGTCAGCATACACCTTTGATTTCTCTGGACCTAATAAACAGATTTGTCATAGCTTTATCATAAAACAGGTTTATCATATCTGAACAATTTCAGCTGGGTCAGGAGTCATGTGCTCTGAGCCTCATAGATACGAGAATGTAAGTTGTTCAGAAATCTGAAATGTTTGTTGTGACTGCAAAAAAATCATTTTTTATTTTTATTATTTGTTTCAGATTTTTTCCCGTTTTTCTAACAATTTAGTAGCCAATTACACCCTGTACTTATTTAGTCCACCGCTCATCTCCAGGGCAGCGAACTTCCCACGCTCTGGAGACTCCCTTACGTGCTTCACGGCGGACCTGAGCCAGCTCATCCTCCCCCCTTCCCCTGGGGCGGACAGACAAACGCCGCCCGCGAAAGTGTGACGTATTCGGATTTTAATGCACATGTTTTAGCACCAGTGACAGTAAGGGATCTGACGTAATAGCACGTAATGTTACCGTTCAGTTTCATATCTCTGAGGTTCTAGTGCACTTATAACACGATAGTCCAGCAGGCATTCTCCAGTATACCACTCCAATACGATGGAAAAGTTGATGGATGGGGTCCACGGCTTGATTCTGTGAACGGGCCAGAGTTACAGCATTAGTGTAACACATGCAGCCCCCCCCACGATAGCGCAACCATTCAGTATACAAAATAGAGTAACAGCTTAACAAATGCGTAATACAGACATAGATTCAAGTGTTAAAAGCTTGGGTGCCGTCAAATCGCAGTAATGCAGCAGGTTGGTATCGATGAATAAATACATTTGTTAAGCACAGTGTACCCCGCTCTATAAAAGAGGGACATCACGTCTTAAAGTTTGTGCAAAGTGAACCGAACTAAAACAGCAGCGCTCTTCTCTACCAAAATAAAAGAAAGACATTACACAATAAAAATGGCAGTTACCATGAACAACCCTTACTATTATAAAAAAAATTAGCAATTCACACAGAATACTTAAGTTTGTTGAAGGGCCAGTAGGGGGCACTGCTGCAGCACGATGGGGATACTGTGCTGTTGGCACTTTGAAGACTCACTGTGTGTCACGGTTCCACGTATTCATGCCATGTTTTATGTTTCATTTCATGTCTTGATTCTGTTTTCATGTTACGTTTCTGTTCATAGTTAAGTCATACACTTTTCCATGTTCTTTCTGCAGATCTTGCGTTCATGCTTTCTCTCTCTCTCTCGCTGTCGCTCACGTTTCCTTATTGTTTCCCTCCTTGTCTGATTACTAATTTACTAACGATTAGATTATTGTTTCTGCTAGCACGATTGGCAATTTGGTAACTCTAATTGCCAATGTGCTGAGATTTACTAACTCACTAACCATGTAGTTCATGTCAATTTACTAATCTACTAACGCTAGGTCAGGATAGGATAATTACTAACTACGACTAATTATCTTGTTACCTTGTCATGCTCTCCTCAGCTGTTTTCTGTTTCGCTCTGTTCTCAAGCTAAGTGTCTGCACCTGTCTACACCTCCATATAAGCTCAGTGTTTTTGTCACGTCCTTGCGAAATTGTTGCCTATATCTCTATAGCACCTTTGAGCATTACCCAAGTCTGATTTCTTTGTTACGATCCAAGCCTGTTTTCTGACCATTGTTACTGCCTGCCGTTTTGTTACCACTGCCTGTTTAGACCACGAGTTTTTGCCTGCTGTCTTTTGTGCCTTTGCCCGCTGGAGCAGACTTCGGTCTTGACTCTTGCACCGTCCCTGACTACGAGCCTGCCTACCGTCCTCCTGTACCTCTGCCCCGCTGACAGCTATTCTGGTTTATTTGGATTCTTTGCATGGTTTACCGAGTTCGAGACTGCCTTCTCCTCGGTACTGTATTTTGGTTATTGGCTTGATTTTTCGGTTATCGGAATTTGCTTCTGTTTGACTACGTCTCCTGAACATTACTCTAATAAAGCCCTTGCGGGTCTTTATTTTACGTCATTGTCTCTGAGTCGTGCATTTCGGGTCCAACCCTCACGCATCCGTCTCAGAACAATTTCGCCAACATGGACCCTGCTGACTCAACCGCCATGTTCCACGCTCTCCAGCATCAAGGCACCATCGTTCAGCAGCACGCCCAGGGGATCTCCGACCTTCGCCAGGAGATGAGGGAGCTGTGCGCTGAGATGAGGAGACTTGCCATCGCGGTTCAGCCACGCCTCATGGAACAACCTGCTAAGCCGCTTGCACCTCCACCTTCCAACCCCACGGAATCTGGCAATTCCGGGAGCCACAACAACCCCCCCCGGAGAGATTCGGCGGAGAACCGGAGAGATGCAAGTCGTTCCTGTTACAGTGTGACTTCGTGTTCCGGCAGCAACCGCAGACCTATCATGATGACGAACGCCGGATCGGCTACGTGATGGGGCTGCTCAAGGGGAGAGCCTTGGACTGGGCTACTGCTGTGTGGTCCGGGGTTCACTCCTTCTCGTTACTCTGCCTTCGCCGAGGAGATCCGTAAAGTCTTCCAGCACGCATCCAGTGACCAAGAACCTTCCAAGCGTCTGATCGCCCTTCGCCAAGGCAGGAAAACCGCCGCGGACCATTCGATTGACTTCCGCACCATCGCTGCTGCTACCAACTGGAATGATGCGGCTCTAGCGGACCTGTTCCTGGCCAGTCTAAACGAGGCACTCCAGGATGAGTTGGCGCATCAGGAACCGATCACTCAGCTCGACCCACTCGTCTGTGCCGCCATTCGTTTGGACAACCGTTCCAGACAACGCCGGACCGAGATACAGTTTCCACCCGGTCAGCCGGACCCAAGGCAATGTTCAGGTTCGCGACCTGAGGAGAGACAAGCTGGAGGAGTCGAGTCCATGGATCTTTCTCGTACTGGCATGAGAGTCTCACCTGAGGAACGGAAGCGTCGGAGAGAGACCGGTTCATGTTTCTACTGTGGGAAGCTGGGACATTCTCAAGAACAGTGTTCCAACCGGTCCAAGAGGTCTGATTCATCCGTGGATGTGAGTTCCTTAGCCAATCAGGAGAGGACTGCCAGGAATGACCCTCGTCCCACCCTAACTGCCTTGATCATGCTTCCAGGGAGAGCGATCCAGATTAACGCGTTGGTGGACTCCGGAGCTGACGCCAACCTCATTGACGAAGTGATGGTCAAGGAACTGAACATTCCCATCCTTCCACTGCCTCACCCCGAGAGTGCTCGATCTTTGGATGGCAAGACGTTCTGCCGCATGACCCACATCACGGAACCTATCCATTTGATCATTTCAGGTAACCATCATGAAAAGATTCAATTTCGCATCATCCGCGCTCCCAACGATCTGCTTATTCTGGGGTTACCCTGGCTTCAGAAACACAACCCCGTCATCGATTGGAGTTTAAGTCGGATTCAAGCCTGGAGCCGTGAGTGTCACCAGTCCTGTCTTCAATCCGCACCTGCACCAGCTGAGGGCGCATCTACTCCACCCCAAGTCCCTCTGCCCTCCCTCGAGAATGTGCCCACTCCTTACCACGATCTGGGCACAGTCTTCTCCAAGACGCAGGCACAGACTCTTCCCCCTCACAGACCCTATGACTGCGCGATCAAGCTGCTACCTGGTTCCACACTTCCTCAAGCCGCCTCTACAATGTTTCCAGACCAGAGAGAAATGCCATGGAGAAATACATTCGGGACTGCCTAGCCAATGGTCTTATTCGTTCCTCCTCTTCACCTGTGGGCGCTGGATTTTTCTTCGTACAGAAGAAAGACGGTTCTTTACGTCCCTGCATCGATTACAGGGAACTCAACAACATCACGGTCAAGAACAAGTACCCACTGCCATTGATTGATTCCGCTTTTCACCCTCTGCACAATGCCACCATCTTTACTAAATTGGATTTACGCAACGCTTACCATCTGGTCCGCATTCGAGAAGGGGACGAATGGAAGACAGCATTCAACACTCCCCTTGGACACTTTGAATATCTCGTCATGCCTTTCGGCCTAACTAACGCACTGCTGTCTTCCAGGCGCTAGTCAATGACGTCCTGCGGGACTTACTGGGCCGACACGTGTTCGTCTACCTTGATGACATTTTGATTTATTCCAACAATGTCAAGGAACATGAGTCCCATGTACAGCAGGTTCTCCAAAGACTTTTGGAGAACAAACTGTTTGTTAAAGCTGAGAAATGTGTTTTCCACACTGACACCGTCGAGTTTCTTGGCTTCATCTTGGAGAAGGGACAGATCAGGGCGGATCCCAAGAAGATTCAGGCGGTCACTGACTGGCCCACACCTACCACTCGGAAACATCTTCAACGCTTCTTGGGATTCGCCAACTTTTATCGGAGGTTCATCAGGAACTACAGCCAAGTTGTCTCTCCTCTCACCAAGCTCACGTCCACTGCCATGCCATTCCGATGGAGTTCGAAGCAGAAGGGGCATTTTCTAGGATTAAGAAGATGTTCTCCTCTGCACCTATCCTGGTGCACCCCGACCCCACCCGTCAGTTTGTTGTGGAGACTGATGCTTCCGACTCTGGGGTGGGAGCCGTGCTCTCTCAGGTTTCCTCTTCTGACAATCGTCTTCACCCATGTGCCTTTTTCTCTCGGAAGCTTTCACCGGCTGAAAGAAATTATGACGTGGGTAACCGAGAACTCCTCGCAGTCAAATTAGCACTGGAGGAGTGGAGGCATTGGCTGGAGGGGTCCGAGAAACCGTTTGTCGTGTGGACCGATCACAAGAATTTGGCTTACCTTCAGACTGCCAAGAGACTGAATTCTCGCCAAGCTAGGTGGGCGTTGTTCTTTGGCAGATTCAATTTTTCACTGACCTACCGCCCTGGTTCGAAGAATGTCAAGCCGGATGCCCTGTCCCGGCAGTTTGACACCAGCTCCGAGCGAGAGGCGCCTGAGAACATCCTCCCTTTGTCCTGCACTGTAGCATCGGTAACGTGGAGAATCGAGTCTGTGATCCAGAAGGCTCTACGAGGGGAGCCTGATCCAAGGTCCATTCCCGGCAAACGCCTTTACGTTCCCTCAGCTGCTCGGACACAGGTTCTCCAATGGGCTCATTCATCCCTCATGTCTTGCCATCCGGCTTCACCCGCACCCTGGCGGTCCTTAAGAGAAAGTTCTGGTGGAACTCCATGATTTCAGACGCCAGACGCTTCATCAAGGCATGTACCACCTGCGCCAGGAGCAAGGCCTCCCACCAGGCCCCAGCTGGACTGCTCCAACCTCTGCCTGTGCCCAGCCGACCTTGGAGCCACATTGGGGTGGATTTCGTCACCGGACTCCCCCCTTCTGAGGGTAACACCACCATCCTCACCATTGTGGATCGGTTCAGCAAGGCGGCACATTTCATCCCCTGCCCGGTTTACCTACCGCCCAAGAGACTGCGGACGTCTTAGTCAAAGAGGTTTTCCGCATCCACGGCATCCCCTCGGACATTGTCTCTGACCGAGGTCCCCAGTTCATCTCTCAAGTCTGGAAAGCTTTTTGCTTGGCCCTCGGAGCCACCGCTAGCCTCTCTTCAGGATACCACCCTCAGTCTAATGGTCAGACCGAGAGGGCCAACCAGGATTTAGGAGCGGCGCTACGTTGTGTTTCCGCCAAGAACCCCGCTTCATGGAGCAAGATGCTCACTTGGGTGGAATACGCACACAACGCCCTGCCCTGCGCCGCCACCGGTAAATCCCCATTTGAGATCTCCTCGGCTACCAACCACCTCTGTTTCCCGATCAAGAAGCCGAGATTGCTGTTCCTCCCTCGCCACCCACATGCGGCGTTGTCTCAAGATCTGGAAGGACGCCAGGGCCGCGCTGTTACGCACGGCAGACCGGAATCGCCGTGTCGCGGATCGCCACCGCACACCAGCCCCAGTTTATAAGCCAGGCGACTCCGTCTGGCTTTCCACTAAGGACATCCCTTTACAATCCACTTCCCACAAACTACAACCCCGATTCATTGACCCTTCAAGATTCATAGCATCATCAACCCTTCCTCTGTTAAATTGTCACTACCTGCTTCCCTTAAGATTCATCCTACGTTCCATGTTTCTTGTATTAAGCCTGTTTCTACTCACCCCATTTGTCCCCGATCCCCCCCCCTCCTCCCCCGTATCATTGATAACCATCCTGCTTATACTGTCAAGAAACTATTGGACATTCGCAAGAGGGGTCGTGGTGTCCAATACCTGGTTGATTGGGAGGGTTATGGCCCAGAGGAGCGTTCCTGGGTCGCCCCCAGTCTCATTTTGGACCCAAGTTTGATCAAGGACTTTCACCGTGACTACCCAGATAAGCTCGCTAGACCGCCAGGAGTCGGTCGTTAGGGGGTACTGTCACGGTTCACGTATTCATGCCATGTTTTATGTTTCATTTCATGTCTTGATTCTGTTTTCATGTTACGTTTCTGTTCATAGTTAAGTCATACACTTTTCCATGTTCTTTCTGCAGATCTTGCGTTCATGCTTTCTCTCTCTCTCGCTGTCGCTCACGTTTCCTTATTGTTTCCCCTCCTTGTCTGATTACTAATTTACTAACGATTAGATTATTGTTTCTGCTAGCACGATTGGCAATTTGGTAACTCTAATTGCCAATGTGCTGGAGATTTACTAACTCACTAACCATGTAGTTCATGTCAATTTACTAATCTACTAACGCTAGGTCAGGATAGGATAATTACTAACTACGACTAATTATCTTGTTACCTTGTCATGCTCTCCTCAGCTGTTTTCTGTTTCGCTCTGTTCTCAAGCTAAGTGTCTGCACCTGTCTACACCTCCATATAAGCTCAGTGTTTTTGTCACGTCCTTGCGAAATTGTTGCCTATATCTCTATAGCACCTTTGAGCATTACCCAAGTCTGATTTCTTTGTTACGATCCAAGCCTGTTTTCTGACCATTGTTACTGCCTGCCGTTTTGTTACCACTGCCTGTTTAGACCACGAGTTTTTGCCTGCTGTCTTTTGTGCCTTTGCCCCGCGGAGCAGACTTCGGTCTTGACTCTTGCACCGTCCCTGACTACGAGCCTGCCTACCGTCCTCCTGTACCTCTGCCCCGCTGACAGCTATTCTGGTTTATTTGGATTCTTTGCATGGTTTACCGAGTTCGAGACTGCCTTCTCCCTCGGTACTGTATTTTGGTTATTGGCTTGATTTTTTCGGTTATCGGAATTTGCTTCTGTTTGACTACGTCTCCTGAACATTACTCTAATAAAGCCCTTGCGGGTCTTTATTTTACGTCATTGTCTCTGAGTCGTGCATTTCGGGTCCAACCCTCACGCATCCGTCTCACTGTGGTCTTTAAAAAAAAGTTTAAAAAAAATTGTTTCAGATTTTTTCAATTTTTTCTCTCAATTTTGTGGCCAATTACACCCTCTATTTATGTCGATTTACCCTCCCCACACGAGTCCGCCGCTAGCTAATTCTCAGAGGGCAGCAAACTCTGCTTCCTTCAAGACCGAATTCGCCCCCACCCGCGTTTTGGAGACTCCCTTACGTGTTTCACGGCGGACCCGCGTATAAGCGGCTTAGATAATGGATAGATGAATGCTGTGGAGTGTTTACATTCCCTAAAACTAGTGAGGTGACTAATGTTATTTTTATTTTAACTAAAAACAAATCCAATTTAAATGAGTTATCGCTATTCTTCTGCTCCCATCACTGACGTTCTGATACAGTTCGGGAGAGAGGGGAGAGAGAGAGAGAGAGAGAGAAAGAGAGAGAAAGAGAGAGAGAGAGAAAAGAGAGAGAGCATGAGAAAGAGAGAGAGAGAGAGAGAGAGAGAGAGAGAGAGAGAGAGAGAGAGAGGGAAAGAGAGAGAGAGAGAGAGAGAGAGAGAGAGAGAGAGAGACAGGGAGAGAGAGAGAGTAAAAGAGAGAGAGCGTGAGAAAGAGAAGAGAGAGAGTGAGAGAGAGAGAGAGAGAGAGAGAGAGAGAGAGAGAGAGCCTTCAGCAGCATAAAAATGAGCTCCTATAACAGCCTTTAAATTGTATTGTTTTTAGATGAAGTACAATGACAAGTATACCCTTAAATTAAGCCTTAATGTGAGCAACCTCCCAGGGAATTTGGACTCACCACTCAATTAAAACAGCTAAATAAAAATTGGTGAGAAACTAGCAAACAAGCAAGCTAACTGAATAACCAGCAAGAGTCAAACTACTGGAGAAATAACAGGGAGAGGAGGAACATAAGCAGGACAAAACAAGAGAGAACAGAGGATAGGACAGCTAGGACACAGACGGATTAAATACAAAGATTTGGAAGGTAGGATACTGTTAAAATCCATAAGGACATTAAGCTTTCTAGCTAGTCTATCGGCTAACAGCCACTCAGCCTGTGTAGAGAGAGTAAGAGAGAGATTGAGCAGCAACGGACATTTTCTTCTGGACATTTGAAAATTGGCAGTTAAAAATTGATACATTTCTACAACAGCCTAGTGGGTGGAGCTTGGGGAGCCGACCAATCAGCTATCCTGACAATGTTACTAGTGAAGCAGGGAGAAAAAAGCACAGGAGCAAGTTACTGAGAGATTTCCCAGAGACACTAAGAGCTGACTATAAGCAGCTAATAAATGACAGAGAAAGCAAAGCAGACTTGCTCTTCTACACAGAGCACACATAAGCCTGGCACTCCACTCTTCGTGAAGAGTTTACAGATCTGAAAATGAGTGGGAACAAGTCAATTAGGCAACTATATTCAGATACTGTTCCAAAATTTAATATAAACTTTTACTACACTGGCACTGTAATGATTCAAGGAGCAGAAATAAAAATAGAGGAATTTGAAAGAGACTTTGATAGACTGAAAACTCTTGCTAGAAAAAAAAGAGCAACCATACCTCCTGCCCTGTCTGACTCAGAGCAAAAGTCTCAGGCCTCAGGCCCCTGTGTCACTGCTCCTACCTCCCCTGCACACACAACCTCGAGTACCCCTCCAGCAGCCTGCTCCAACACACACACAGCCCCTCGCAGCCCCCGGACACCCAGGACAGCAGTGTCAATACAGCGCATCCAGGAGTGTCTCTCCTTCTAGAGGTGGAGATAATTGAACTCAAGGAGAACAAACTCCCAGAGACTGATGCCATTAAACAATTGAGAGATGACATGAGTCTGTTCAAAGAGGAAACCAGAGCTACAATCGCACGGTTAGGAGAGAATGTGAGTGAGCTTCATAAAGCAAATAAGACTCTCAGAGATGAACTATATAAAATGAGAGAGGAGGTGGAGCAGAGGGACACACACATCCTCAATCTCAGAGAACAACTGCTGTGCATGACAGCAGCAAAGCAGCCCCCCCACAGCCAGACCACAGACACAGGCTCACAGACTGAGACCAGCAGCCAGGCAGAGCCACACATCAGCCTAGACTCCAGTGTGGACCCCAGCCCCCCCACCCCTCCACAGGACAGCACTGCTCCTCCAGCCGCACACACAGGCCCTCCCCCGCCCTGCGCACAGCCTGTTGCAAAGGAACAGAGACTACAGTAATGCCGAAAGCCCCCGAAAACTGCCATCCTCATGGACTCTAACGGTAAATTCCTCAACCACAGAGAGGTGTTCCCCAGACACAGTGTTGGTAAGTTCTGGTGCCCCCACACTGACAAAGCGCTACAGCTCCTCTGTCACACTCACCTAGGTGACCCTGACAACATCATAATACACACAGGCACAAACGACCTGCGCTACAAGGGAGAGAAGGTAGCAGAAGCAGTGGTTAAGGTGGCTAGAAAAGCACACAGAGAGTTTCCCAGGGCCAATATCACCATCTCCACACTACTGCCACGGACAGACTTCCCCTGTGACCTGATCAACAAAATCAACAGGAAGATCACCACCGACTGTGCGATGCTGACCAACGTAAACATTGCCCACCACCCCACTCTGACACACGAGCATCTACACGATCATGTCCACCTGGTCCGGGACAGCGTCTGGATATTCGCAGAGGACCTGAGAGGAGCAACAGCCAGCGGAGAACCTTCAGCTCCACATCTCATCAGAGGACCACCACAACCCCACGAGGCAAGACGGCACACGCCCCACCAGCGAAGAGAGAGAGAGAGCCCAGCCTACCAGAACCCCACCCAGTAGGGCGCAGCCCAGCGGATCCCCACCCAGTGGAGCCCGCCTAGTAAAGCCCAGCCAGACACTGGTGCCAGGTCTCAAGACAACATGGCTAGCAATGCACACTACACAGGAGCACAGCATGGCACAGCTCAAGCCATGCTATCCCTGAGAGGCATCCTACCTATGCACAGGTAGTCTCAGGAAATCCAGATATTGGAGAGTTGAGGCAGTTACTACACCTCATCTGTAAGATTATTGGTAAAAAAAATAAAAAAAAGGGGGTAAATGGCCTATACTGCCTGCTCCTAATTGTGTTGCTTCCAAAAAAAAAATAAAAAATAATAATAATAATAATTGTAAATAATATGTCAATTTAATCACACTGTCCTACTTGTCATTGTACAGAAATCTATGTAATGAAATATTAATGAAATCTCTTTCTATTAGTTCATGGAACATTCAGGGTTTGTATTCTTCGGTTTTTGGACAGAAGAGCACAAACCCTGAGTTTATCTCATGTATCTCAACTCATGACATAATAATATTGTTAGAGACATGGTGTCGACATGACACAGACACTCACTGCCCCCCAGGCTATGAAGAAATTTTACTGCCATCCCTCAAACAGAAAAACGTAAGACACGGCAGAGATTCAGGTGGAGTTATTGTGTGGTATAGAGAGGACCTGTCAACCCAATTACAGCAAATCAAAAAAGCACCAACTCATATCTGGCTTAAATTAAATAAAGACACCATCCAGTGTGACGACGAATTATATATATGTGCAGCCTACACTCCCCCTCTGGAATCACCCTATTATAATGACAACTTTTTTGAAAATCTCCATTTAGAGATCGGACATTACCAGGCCCAGGGTCATGTTTTATTGATTGGAGATTTGAATGCTAGAACTGGATGTGAGCCGGATATAGTGGATTCTGCTGGCAATAGCCACATCTTCAGACAGTCCTCACTATACTTCACCCCCACCACTACCCAAAGGAACAATCCTGACCGTGTCGTCAACAAAACTGGGAAAGAGTTAGTACATCTCTGTCGATCCTTAGGTCTGTACATGCTTAATGGTAGGATCAGAGGGGACTCTTTAGGGAGGTTCACGTATTGTTCAGCTCTTGGGACTAGTGTAGTCGACTATGCAATTACTGACATAGACCCCTCCTTCATTAGTGCATTCACTGTCAGACCACAGACACCACTGTCAGATAAATGTGTATTTAAAAAGAATTGGACAGCAGAAAAAAAATGAATCTGAGCCCTGCAAACTGTTCAGACTAAATACATCATACAGATGGGCTCCTGACAGTGAGGTCAAATTCAAAAATATAATCAGTTCACCTGAAATTACTAACCTTATGAACACCTTTCTATCAGAAGAGTTTCAACCAAATCAATTAGGCACAAATATGGCTGTAACAAATATTAATAACATTTATCATAAATCAGCCAATAAAGCAGGTCTCATTCAAAACAGCTCTACAATTAAACAGAAGCCAAAAAAAGGAAGAGTGGTTTGATGAGGACTGCAGAAATGTCAGGAAAAAATTAAGAAACCTTTCCAACCAAAAACACCATCAACCACAAAACATAGACCTGCGTCAAAATTATGTTGAAACACTGAGAGAATACAAGCAGACACTAAAACAGAAAAAACGAGAACACTACAATCAAAAACTAAAAGAAATTGAAGACTCAATTGACCAAAACCAATTCTGGGAGAGATGGAACAGCTTAAGCAAAAATAATAATAAACATTTGGCCTTACAAAACAGTGGCATTTGGAAAAAACATTTTGAAAACCTTTATGAACAAATGTCCCCTAACAGTCTAAATTCTGAGCAGAAACAAATTCAAGAAAAATTGAGAATCCTTGAAGCAACTATCAAGAACAATCAGAATCCTCTTGATTACCAAATTACAATGAAATAATTAGAAGACAACATTAAAAAACTAAAATCTGGAAAAGCATGTGGCCCTGACAGTATCAGGACAGAGATGCTTAAACACAGCACCCCTGAGCTGCAGCAGGCCCTGCTTAAACTGTTCAATCTTGTTCTTCAGGCTGGCTGCTTTCCTGAGATTTGGAGTAAGGGCTTATTTCCCAATACACAAGAGTGGAGACAAATTGGACCCCAACAACTACCGAGGCATCTGTGTGAGCAGTAGTCTGGGGAAGGTTTTCTGCAGCATTATCAATGCCCGAATGCTAGCCTTCCTTATCGAACACAATGTCTTGAATAAAGGACAAATTGGCTTTCTACCAAATCACCGCACTACTGATCATGTTTACACCCTACACACCCTAATTGATCAACACGTACACCAAAAAAAAAAAAAAGAAATTTTTGCATGCTTTATTGATTTAAAAAAAGCATTTGATTCAATTTGGCAAGAGGGATTGTATTATAAAATTCTCCAAAGTGGGGTAGGGGTAAGGTTTATGACATAATCAAATCTATTTATGTCAATAATAAGTGTGGAGTAAAAATTGGAAATAAAAGAACAGATTTCTTCACTCAAGGGCAAGGGGTTCGCCAGGGATGCAACTTGTCCCCAACTCTCTTTAATGTTTACATTAATGAGTTGGCGGTGTTGTTGGAACAATCTGCAGCCCCTGGTCTAACCCTAAACAACAAGGAAGTTAAATTCTTGCTCTATGCAGACGACCTGGTGCTGCTGTCACCCACAGAACAGGGGTTACAGCAGCACCTGGATCTGCTGGAGCAATACTGTCAGAACTGGGCCCTGACGGTAAACTTTAAAAAATCTAAAATAATAATCTTCCAAAAAAGCCCAGATCCCAGGAAAGCAGACATGTGTTCACTCTAGGAAACACCACACTAAAGCACACCTTGTTCTATGACTACCTGGGGCTCAAAATCAGTGCCTCAGGTAACTTTGGTCTGGCAGTGAATGCACTGAAAGAGAAAGTCTGTAGAGCTTTCTATGCAATTAGAAGAAAATTCCACAAAATTGACATACCAGTCAAAATTTGGTCTAAGATATTTGATAGTGTAATCCTACCAATTGCCTTATATGGAAGTGAAGTGTGGGGTCCACTCAGTCAACACGACTACACTAGATGGGACAAGCATCCTATAGAGGCCCTGCATGCAGAATTCTGCAGAACTGTACTTAATATCCAAAGGAAAACACCAACCAACGCATGCAGGGCAGAATTAGGTCGATACCCATTAATTATAAACATTAAAAAAAGAACACTTAAATTCTGGATGCATCTTAAATCTAGTCCCCAAGATACTCTGCAATTTCAAGCACTGCAAAACCAAGAACTGAACTCCAAAACGAATCCCCTAAGTCAGCTGGTCATGAGACTTACTAACCAAATAACACCTAACATAGTTCAATCTCAGTCCAGCACTGCTTTACAATCACAAATCAGAGTAAACCAAATTGTTAAACAAACTAAAAATACCTATCTGGAACATTGGAACAATCAAACCAAAACACAAAACAAACTTAATTGCTATCTGGCCCTAAAAAGAGAGTACACATTGGCGGAGTATCTCTTCACTGTCAGAGATAAAAAGCAGAGACAGATCCTGACCAAGTACAGACTCAGTGACCACAGTCTAGCCATAGAGAAAGGTAGACACAAGAAATCCTGGCTACCAAGAGAAGAAAGAATATGTGGTCACTGCATGACAGGTGAGGTAGAGACAGAGATGCACTTCCTCTTGAATTGTGAAAAATTCAATAACATTAGAAGAGAATATTTTAACAAATTTGATTTATTAATCCCTAATTTTACCCAATTGGACAACAATAAAAAACAATTATTAGGAGAGGGGCATGGAGCACATTTAGCCACCAAGTATGTGACAGCATGTCACAACCTGAGGGACAAACAGTGAGGAGAATGTCAATAAGAATATGTTGAAGAAACTGTCAATACGTTGTTGTTATTTATGTTGTGTTATTTGTCATGTTACTTTATTCACATGTTTGTTTGAATTGCTTTGGCAATATTGTAACCATACAGTCATGCCAATAAAGCATTTGAATTGAAAAAAATTGAAAAAAATTGAGAGAGAGAGAGAGAGAGAGAGAGAGAGAGAGAGAGAGAGAGAGAGAGAGAGAGAGAGAGAGAGAGAGAGAGAGAGAGAGAAAGAGAGAGAGAGAGAGAGAGAGAGACAGGGAGTAAGAGAGAGAGAGAGAGAGAGAGAGAGAGAGGGAGGGAGAGTAAGAGAGAGAGAGACAGAGACAAAAGAACAAGATACCAAATACTGAGAGAGCATCTTTACACACACAGGTACATTTAGAGAGCAGAGCAGCATTGTAATATTATAAACATATGAGACCATAACGATTATCTAAGGAGGCCAGGCCACAGCCCGTTTAGGCTGGTCATTTGAGTATATCACGTGAGCCTCGTTAGATTCCCCAATGAAACGGAGCGCTTGTCTTCCATGGATTAGTCTGTGTCGGAGTAATCAGTGATCCAGCGCTGCGTTGTTAATAAAGCTTTATAACCACGGTGCTAAACGGACGATGGGTGGAGGCCAGGGCTGCACTGATGAAGATGAAAGTACTCTTAAGGCGGCACCAGAAGCACACAACGTCCCTGACCCTGGAGGAGAGGGGACTCAGGTCTGGCGGCACAGTCATCCGTGAGGCCCATGACACAGTTCGCTGAGTTTTTTCAGTCATACCAATTATGATACTTTATTCAATCATGTTGTTATTTTTAAAGTAATACAGCTTTTGACCGCTGAGCTTAGCTGACAGTTTGGGAGTTTGCTACAAGAGTGTGGCGTGAAGAGGTGGGTGTTTGGGGGCGGGGGGGCAGAGCGTGGGAATCGAACCTGCAGCTCCGCTCCCTAACCCTTACACCACACTGCCATGCACAACAAGTATATATGATATAAATAATAGATAAGAGATAAAATGTGTTGTTGTATTTTGCTACTTCTGCCAGTGAGTGAATTATTGGTATTATTATTTAACTCTCCATACAGTGTCTTCCCAATCCCCTGAGTTGTGTCCTAAATAACACCTTATAACTGTTTATCACACACACACACACACACACACACACACACACACACACACACACACACACACACACACACTCAGTGATGATACGATAGCAGCAGCTTACAAGTGAATGGCGTGGAGTGTAGTTATCTTGGGTTATGGGAGTTCCTCCCCCCTCTCTCCTCCCCACACACACGCACACTCTCTCACACACACACACACACACACACACACACACACACACACAGCAGGAGGTGGGGTCCTGGGAGACTTTATAGGAACACTGAGCCACAGCAGTCTGAGGTGGGGTCCTGCTGTCTGAGACCATCTCTGCTCTGTCCTGCTGTCTGAGACCATCTCTGCTCTGTCCTGCTGTCTGAGACCATCTCTGCTCTGTCCTGCTGTCTGAGACCATCTCTGCTCTGTCCTGCTGTCTGAGACCATCTCTGCTCTGTCCTGCTGTCTGAGACCATCTCTGCTCGTCCTGCTGTCTGAGACCAAACGATGAGAGGTGGGGACTCTTTGCGTTTCTGGTGACTGATGATGTTTGTGATTTTCAGTTGTTTTGGACTGACATCTGGATTGTGAAATCAGAAAGGATTGGCCGGCGGTTTCAGAGGTTTTATTGGTCAGTTTGTTCTGTGGATGAGATGTTGAGGCATTCTGTGGTCAACTCCAGCTGACACTGTGATGAATGCCTTCATGTGCCTTTTCATTGTGATACAATTATGCTTTTATGAAGGGTTGAAACTAACCAAGCAAGGGTTCAGTCTCAAAATGTGTGTGTGTGTGTGTGTGTGCATGTGTGCACATGTGTGTGTATGAGAGTGTGTGTGTGTGTGTGTGTGTGTGTATGAGAGTGGGAACGATCTTCTGCACTCGGTCAGGACCGCGGAATCACTGGCCATCTTCCACAAGAGACTCAAATCCCACCTCTTCAGACTCCACTACCACTGACTCTGTACATTTAACTTATTGTCATCACCACTGCTTTCATGTTTACAGTAATACTGCATTTAGTAACATGTATCTATGTTCATGACTGTCCAAACCTTTTTTTAAACAAAAATCTACTAATCTTTTCCTTCCCAGTGTTACAGGTACAGTACGCAGATGCCAACAATGATATCTATCACTGTATTACTGCACTGATCTCTTGTGTGAACTATGATTGATCTTACCATGTATTAATGCACATATTGTAAGTCACTCTGGATAAGAGCATCTGATAAATGCTGTAAATGTAAATGTATGTGTGTGTGTGTGTGTGGTGTTCTCCTAGGACTTGTGCTGCTGTGTCTGTTTGGGACCGTGCTGGGCTCAGAATGGAGTGAGTCCATCGAATGGCCCGAATCTGAATGGAGTGAATCTGAGGAGCCCGACCAAGATGATGATCCCAAAGCAGGCAGCCGTGAGTGAGGGGAAAGGGGGTTGAGGGGGAGAGCAGGGGGTTTGTCTGTGTGTTTGACTGCGTCTGTGCGTCTGTCCACAGTGGACGCACCCTCCTGGAGGCTGATGCTGAAGCAGATCCATCAGCTGACGAAGAGTCTGAGAACAGCACTGACTGCACTCAACAACACCTGTGGTGAGTGTGTGTGTGTGTGTGTGTGTGTGAGTGTGAGTGTGTGTGTGTGTGTGTGTGTGTGTGTGTGTGTGTGTGTGTGTGTGTGTGTGTGTGTGTATGATTGAGTGTGTGTATCTCTCTCTCTTTCTCTCTCTACCTCTCTCTCAAATTCGAATTCAAAAGCTTTATTGGCATGACATATTTGAATGTATATAGGCAAAGCTTTACATTAAACTACAAAATAGTGTCCTTTACAATAAACACAACGAAGACAACTTTTACACAACAATCAACAATACTACTCACAAGTCTTTACTGGAATCTCACTCACCCCCTCTTTCTCCTTCTCTCTCTCTCTCTCTCTCTCTCTCTCTCTCTTTCCCTCCCTGTCTCCCTCTCTCCCCCTCTCTCTCTCTCTCTTTCTCCTTCCCTCTCTCCCTCCTCCCTCCCTCCCTCCCTCCCTCCCCCTCCCCTCCCCCCCCCCCTCCCCCTCCCCCTCCCCTCCCTCCTCCCTCCCCCTCCCTCCCTCCCTCCCCCCTCCCTCCCTCCCTCCCTCCCTCCCCTCCCTCCCTCCCTCCCTCCCCCTCCTTCCCTCCCTCCCTCCCCCTCCCCCTCCCTCTCCCCCTCCTTCCCTCCCTCCCTCCCCTCCCCCTCTCCCCCCCCTCCCCCCTCCCTCCCTCCCTCCCTCCCTCCCCCCCCTCCCTCCCTCCCTCCCCCTCCCTCCCTCCCTCCCTCCCTCCCTCCCTCTCTCTCAGCTCACCGTAGTGTGTTCTCTGTGCAGCTGAGTGATAATCCCACCTGCTTCAAGCCCCGCCAAGTAGACGATGTCGTCACGTACACCGACATCCTGCTCAACGTGGGCGGCGGCTACAGTGAGTCCAGGGGAGTGTTCACGGCCCCGCTGCAGGGCCTGTACAGCCTGGCGGTCACCGTGTACACGACTACTGGGACGGTGGGCCATTCCTGCGCCACCCTGCAGAAAAACGGGGTAGTGCTGGCCTCGACCACAGGGGACAGGGCCAGCCTAGCAGTGGTTGTCTATCTGAAGGCCGGAGACACGGTGCTCATCTTCCTGTCCGGCTTGTGCAAAATGTGCGGCACCCAGAACACCTTCACCGGCTTCCTGCTCTACGCCGACGACTGAGCCCCCGGAAACTCTCTCAGCCCCAAGCCCTGTCAGCACAGGACCCCCAAACCTCCAGTTCCTCACCCCTCCCCTCTCACCTTTGACCTCTGACCCCAAGCTCCTCCGATTCCCAAGTTTGTCCCATGTGCAGTCAGGGCCAGCTCCCAGCTGCAAACCCTCTTCTTGTAAAGCTTGGTGAAAACAAAAAGATCATGAAAAAATAAACAAGAGCTGATAATACGCTTCGGCCTGTGGCTTGTGTGTGTTTTGTAGACTTGATGTTGTTGTTGTTGTGCGCGGACATACGGACTCTCCTCAAGGACGTGACATGTATTTATTTATACAGCACAAAGTTTCACAAAAAAAGGGATTAAAATAAAAGACTAAAAATATATATATAGACAAAGCATAAAACAAACGAATATAAAAATAATAAAAACTCATTAAAATACAAAACAAAGGTTGAAAGGTTGTAAAAGCAAGTCTGTAAAAGAGTTTTATTTTTTATTTTTTAAGAGGACACTGACACAGCTGTTCTAATATCTTCTGGAAGACATTTAAAACGGTTGTTGGTCCTGAAATGACGTGCACTCACAGACAAATTGAAGGAATTCCACTGCAGTTCACCCCTGATGGAAATGTTCCTTGTGTACAAAACTTCAAGCTTTGGTGTCAGTTTTCTGGGTACATTTGATCAATCTTAAATTATATTGAAGGGGTTGTAGAGGACAAGGGAAGCTTGTGTGCTGCAAAGACAATTGTGTCTTCCACCGAAATAAATGTAAAACCTTTGGTGTGTTGATAAAAACAAGAAAAGTCTCCTGTCTACATCCCTGTAATCATTGCTTCCTCCTTTTCAAACACTCAATAAATGTGCTTTCAGAAAGAGAGCGAATGCCTGTGTGGCTGTTCACTCATATTGTCCCTGTGCTGATGAGCCTGTGTCTCATCTTTCACACACGGGAGTCACAAAGCTCCCATCATAAACAAAGCCATTCATATTATTATTATAAAGCATGCAGAAGGATATAAGTTTGTAGCTTCGCTTATCAGAAATGCGTTGGGCTGGCTCATGTACGTCCGGGGGCTAGCCCCACTCTCAGCTGAGACGCGTGACTGCTCCAGGGTGGTTTTTGGGCCACTTTGGGCCACAGGTGACAAAATATTAGCCCTTCCTCTCTCAGCCCTCTAAAACTCTGCCCTTTTGCCCAGCACCCCCCCTCCACACACACACCAGCCAATCACTGCGCCCGGAGCTGTTCTCTACCTCCGTTGGTAGTGGAAACGTAATGGATGGATACCTGGCCACTCCAGGAGCCTGCCTCACCAAGCAGGATTAGTGGGTTAGGGAGCTAACTTTGGGCTTAGCCCTGGGTTTTCGGTCTCATGACTGTGGCTCACTTTTAACCAGGATGCATCGCCATGGTAACACCCTGACTACGTTGAACTTCCTTTGTGAGGCAGACCCCATGTATCTCACCCATGGTGCCCCCTACTGGGACACAGAAGCAACTGCAGCTCATCTTAAACAGCACCAGAAACAAAATATATGAGTGCCTAAAACCACAGGGAAGGTGTTTGGTTGGACACCAACATTTCTTAAGGCCTCTACATGCTCTAGTGTGTGTGTGAGTGTGTGTGTGTGTGTGTTTGTGTGTGTGTGTGTGTGTGTGTGTGTGTGTGTGTGTGTGTGTGTGTGTGTGTGTGTTGTGTGTGTGTGTGTGTGTGTCTGTGTGTGTGTGTGTCTGTGTCTGTGAAGGCCTCTACATGCTCTAGTGTGTGTGTGTGTGTGTGACCTCTACATGCTTCTGCGTAACTTGTGCAACTTCTTGACAGCTGATTGACAGCTGGCCCACCCATTCAGATTCCTGAAAATAAATATATTTTTTATAGGCCTAATACTTTTTGTTTAATTTTCACTAATGAATTGTTTTGTATTGGGAATCATTAGAATTATGTAGCCTATTAATAATAGGCCGCCGCCTAATAATAATAATTAAATAACTTCCTCTCTCGCGTTTGTTGACTGTCGTTGTCATGTAGCCTACCGACTTTTGTGACCGTAGCAGCTGATGTGCAACTCTGCAACTATGGCTAAATAAATAGCTAGCTATCATTGACCCGTTTACTTAAAAAAACCACGTCGGGAGGAAGGAGGGTGAAAATGTTTTGGATCAGGATATTGATAGAGAGAACTTCCCTTCACTAATTGAAGTAGCCTACTTGATAGCAGCCCTGCAGACATTTTCCCCAATAGGCTATTAACTGCCTGTTTAAGGGCAATCATACATTTTATCTGCAACAAATCGGACCCAGACACACTTGAAATCATCAATGTTGAGTCTTGTTGACTGGACACTTGAACAACTTGACACTTTTGTCTTTTGAAAGAGAACTAGCTAACAGACACGTTGGATTACGATGACATTGAACCTCTTCAATTCAAACCCCAGACAACTCCACCTTGTGTAGCCTAGAGCCGATAAGGTAGGCCAATGCGGTTTCCTTTTTTAGTCTGGCCCGCCGTGGCATGGTTAGATTGCGGCCTCTGTGAGCGAGGGAGTTCTGAATTTGTGATGTAGGCCTTACTGTACAGGTCTACGGTTATTTAATTTGTGGTTGTATTCCTGTCTGCGCACTAACGAGGGGCGGGCTATGCAACACGTTATTATCGCGAGCCCTGGCTGTTATGTGCCATGGCTAGCTCGCCAATCACCCGGCTGGCCCATGGATATGTCTATTGTGATCTCTCTTAGTGGGTGATGTATTCAGGTGACACCTTTTACCAATTCAAGCAGTTGTATAAGCAGATGTATAGGCCTAATAAACCGCATTTATGCCATCTTCACTGTGTCCCTCCGCATAACTGTTGTACACACAGCGGCCAGTGGGCCTGTGACTGGGCTGAACTGCGTGGCCATGGCAACCTGATGTAAACAACTCGAGGGCTTTAAAAGTGTTCACAAAAACGTTGATACATGCGCAAGCATAGACGTGTGTACGTATAGGCTACATGTCTATGTGCGCAAGTAACCGTTCATCTGTGTTTCCAGCAAGCATCACGGGAGATTAGTAGTGTAAAATTAACGGACGTCTGCAGCTAATGCTAGCTAGAATACAGATAGAATAGCCTTTCATTGTTGGCGTTTGAAAGGGAGCTTACAGAAACTTTGGAGTCTAATGACAAGCCACGCCGCCTTGCCCTTTAAACTTGCACATAGGATATCCCAATAATGTTTCATGTTAATATAATTTGGGGGAATGCGGTGTGGATTATATAGTCTTGTCTTGTTCAATGTTATCTATTCTATTGTAGGACTATTTTGTTTTATTTGATAAGCCTACTTAGCCTAGGCCTATGTAAAATGAGTTCATAATTTTTAACGTTTAAAATTTCAATCCAATAAAACTTTCTTGTTTTTTTTAAAGTTTTTTTTTTTAGTTTATTAGCACAAAAAAAAATATATAATACAACAAAGTATATTGAAAAGGTTGATATTGAAATCGCCAAGTAGAAAACACAGTTTTCCTTCATCATTAATAACATCCAGAGCAGCAGCAAGCACATTACATTACATTACATTATAGGCATTTGGCAGACGCTCTTATCCAGAGCGACGTACAACAAACTCACATCAAATTCACAACAAATTCACATAATTGAAGCAATTGATATTACTATCAGGTGGGCGGTAAATGGCTCCAATTATAATAGTTTTTCCACCAAAATGCGAACACGAAGGTATTTCCAGAAATACAGATTCAACATCAATTTCATCAGAAATTAAAGTAAGGTCTTTTCTTATTCTAAACTGAAAAGTTTTTCAGTTCAACCCCCCCTCGTATTGTGAGCTCGCTGCCGTAGTCCTGAGACCAGGACACTGGCACTTGCCAAGCCGTCGACTGTAACTCCAGTACACACAGAGCCACTCCTATACGCAGCAAACTTCATATCGGCTTCCTTCCCGCCTCCCTGGGGCGGACAGACAATTGCCACCCCCTAGTGGCACTCCCAGCCAGAGCCGACTCTGGCGCGGCCGGTGGAATCGAACCCCGGTCGCAGTGGCCAGTGTTGAACGTTGTAATCGCTAGACCACCCGGGAGGCACAACAAATGTGTTTAACTTATAGTGTTGTATAAGTGCCTGAGTATTGGGGAAATAGGGAAACTCGACAAAACCGTAAAACAGCTGCAGCTAGAAGCGGATCTGCAGACGGCCAGTTGTGTTGTGTTCCGGCCAGTACCGCATGCTCAGCGAAGATCCAAATTTCCAAAGGTGCACAGCAAGTCAACACTTGGGGCGGCAGTGTAGTGTAATGGTTAGGGAACTGAGCTTGTAACTCACAGGTTGCTGGTTTGATTCCCAGGTGGGGAACTGCCATTGTGCCCTTGAGCTAAAGGTACTTGAACTGCTTCAGTAAAATATCCAGCTGTATAAATGGATTGTATGTAAAGAAATGAAAACTGTGTAAGTCGCTCTGGATAAGAGCATTTGCTAAATGCCTAAAATGTAATGCGATGTAAATGTAACACTCCACACCAAATGTAAAGTATGGCACTTTGAGGTGGCCACCCTTACCTAGGGGGTGGAGCGTTTCGTTTCTTCTTCCACAGAGGAACGCAGGACGTATGCTGGCAAACAAGCAAGCAAACGAAGAAAGAAGAAAAAGGTGGTTGTGTTTTGTGTACGGAATTCAGAACAATCTGTGTCTCTGATGCGCAGATGTTCTCACAGTTGTTTGGGTTATACAGAACCTTCAAATGTTCCCCTGTACGGCATGTCTTCCCAGGAGGCCTCAGACTTATCTCAGCCCAGGCGACACGGTTCCTTTTGTTCCGGTCAGCTTAACTTTTCTTACCCGTCATTGTTATTTGTACGATAGGGCAGGCCTGACGAGACGGCTACATTGCCACTTTTTCATTTGTAAAGCCACCATAGGGCAACTCCCAGGCTATTTATTTGGACACTTATTGGAAGAATATTGGAAGTTCTTATAACCTGTGTTCTCAGAATCTCCCATCTCTCATTGTCCGTCGCACTTCCACGCAATTTGGGTCGGGGCTTTTAGTTATTATCCTTCATGATCCTGGAATTTATGACAAAAAGATGCTAAACTGGACTATATCTTCTATGTTCTCTTGGCCAGCTCTCCCTTGTAAAAGAGATGAACATCTCAACGGGCCTCTCCTGGTTAAATACAATAAGGAGAAATACAATAAAAAACGGGCAACATCTCTCCTGTCGACGGCGTCGTTCATCTCTGGGCTCCTGTTGTCTTTGTCACGGTGATGCCTCTCTCTCTCTCTCTCTCCTCACAGCCACCATAAACTCTGATAAAACTCAGACTCTGTCCGCACGTGTCTCCACACTTGGTTTCGTTTGGGGGGGTTGCAGACAGACAACAGTCTTCACAAAGCTCTAAAGGAGGAGTGTGAACAATTAGCTGAAATCCTGAGCTGGAAAATGAAAATGACCAACTATGAGGCCCAGGCGCTGGCTGAAGCCAAGTGTGAGAGGAGGTTTGAGCTGGAGAGACGAGGTAAGCTGTTCCAGGCATTGACAACTCTCTGTGCAAAGAAAAACCTCCCAAAAAAAATGTGTGCGGGGGGTGGGAAATGTTTTTTAAATACAACATTGATAAACATTTTTACTTAATAACTGTTTTGAAAAATACCACAGATAGAGAGTGGTATTTCGATTCCATGGTATATCACAGGACACAGCAGAAGAAGAACATAAGAACATAAGAATACAGAATGAGGAGAACGGGCCGTTCATTGATTAGATTAGACTCCTAATCTAACGAGGCAGCTCAGTGCAGTGTCAGAAGAAGAGCTCCAGGGGAAACCACAACACCCAGAACGCACGCCACCACAGCTTAGAGATAGTTTTGAGATAGTTATTTTAAGATGAGTTCGGTCAGCAGAACAAGTGTCGGTTCGGAGGAGGCGGTACATCGCCTTTGTCACTGCCGGTCTCAGGGCTACGGCAGCGAGCTCACAATACGAGGGGGATTGACCTGAAAACAGAGGGTGTAATTGGCTACTAAATTGGGAGAAAAATGGGATACAATCAGACACAGAAATGTTTAAAAAAATAAAAAAATAAAAGAGCAACAACCTTACATTGGAATAATATGACCGGGTGCCAAAAAAAAGCCAAATGACCATATCCACAAAGAGTCTTTCACAACCCAAAAGGACTGGAATATGACCTCTCACTTTTATAAAGGCATAAAGTGCCCTTTCACTCTCGCCTCACCACGGCCTAGAGCCGGAACATTTAGTTTGCTCTGTTCCTCCTGAACGTGAGCTGAGAACTACAGGTGTGTGCTCATAAAGAATGAGCGCTCACTCTAATGCTCCCTGTGGGACCGCTGTGGTGAGGATGTGGGGCTTTGACACAGACCCACGTCAGGGCATCCGGTCATTGAGGTCAGGGAGGGAGGATTGACAACCGTTTGTGGGCCTGATGGTGAGCTGTGTCAAAGTCAGCAGAAAGGACAGAGCAGAAAGGACAGGGCAGAGTTTTAGAGGGCTGAGAGAGGAAAGGCTAATATTTTGTCACCTGTGGCCCAAAGTGGCACCAAAAACCACCCTGGAGCAGTCACGCGTCTCAACTGAGAGTGGGGCTAGCCCCCGGACGTACGTGAGCCAGCCCAGCGCATTTCTGATAAGCGAAGCTACAAACTTATATCCTTCTGCATGCTTTATAATAATAATATTAATGGCTTTGTTTATGATGGGAGCTTTGTGACTCCCGTGTGTGAAAGATGAGACACAGGCTCATCAGCACAGGGACAATATGAGTGAACAGCCACACAGGCATTCGCTCTCTTTCTGAAAGCACATTTATTGAGTGATTGAAAAGGAGGAAGCAATGATTACAGGGATGTAGACAGGAGACTTTTCTTGTTTTTATCAACACACCAAAGGTTTTACATTTATTTCGGTGGAAGACACAATTGTCTTTGCAGCACACAAGCTTCCCTTGTCCTCTACAACCCCTTCAATATAATTTAAGATTGATCAAATGTACCCAGAAAACTGACACCACAACATTTCCATCCCTCTCATTCTCTCTCTCTCTCTCCCCCACTCTCTCTCTATCTCTCTCTCCCTCTCCCTCATTCTCCTCTTCTCTCTCTCTGTCCCATGTCTCTTGAAGTTTTCTACACAAGGAACATTTCCATCAGGGGTGAACTGCAGTGGAATTCCTTCAATTTGAGTGCACGTTATTTCAGGACCAACAACCAATTGAAATGTCTTCCAGAAGATATTAGAACAACTGTTTGTGTCCTCTTTTTAAAAAACTAAAAACCTATTTTACAGACCTTACAACCTTTGTTTTGTATTTTAATTCGTTTTTATTATTTTTATATTCTTGTTTGTTTTATACTCTGTCTATAGATATTTTTTTAGTCTTTTATTTTAATCCCGTTTACTACACAGAAAAAGAAAAAGCCACAATTTTTTTTCATTTATACTATCAGTGCGTAGTTGGTGCTTCTTGTGCTTATTCAAATTATTGTTTGTGTATACTGTTTTGAGGCAAAAACAAAATATTTTGAATTTTTGCAATAATTGTTTGCTTTGCTTATACATTGTATAATGTTTTGCTGGTTTGCTGTATGGTTTTGTGAATAGTGTGTAGAGTTTTGAAAAAATAGCCTATAGTTTGAAAGATAGTGCCTAAGCAATCAGAAAAAACTGTAAAAACACTACTAAAATTAGGCAAAAGAACACGTTTTTAGCAGTATTGCTAAAAGATACATGTGGGGAAACGAACAGGCCGTGTTTGATATAAAGAAGGAGGAGAGCAACAGAAACCATCTGCATAAGAGGCCAGAGACGGCGGCTCACTAAGAAGGAGAAGGCCGTTCGGAAAGCCGCTTAAAAAATGAATGACCATGCGGATAGCGTAGCGGTCTAACGCACCGTACCTTGGCTGGTCCGGTGTGGTGCGCGCTGCTTCTCAGGGACGCGGTTTGTAACCCGTCGCTATCAGACCGGCCCTGGTCTCTGCGTTTGTCTGTCCACCCAAGGGGGAAGGTGTGCCGTGAAGCACGTAAGGGTGTCTCCAGAACTTGGGAAGTTTGCGGCCCTTGGACTAAATAAATAGAGGGTGTAATTGGCTACTAAATTGGGAGCAAAACGGGAAAAAATCGGAATTACATTGGTGTATTTTCACAGTCACAACAAACATTTCAGATTTCTCAACAACTTACATTCTCGATGCGTTTGTATTTTCGATGGCTCCTGATGGCCAGCTGAAACACAATTTTCAGATATGATAAACCTGTTTCATGATAAATCTATGATAAACCTGTTTCATGATAAATCTGTTTATTAGGTCCAGGAAAAGCAAACACCGCCACTCTGCTGCTCGGTTCTGAGGAAACCCTGTGCCTTCATAAGACATTAAAACACAGCAATAAAACACATTCATACAGCACCTTCAGAAAATACTGGAGGCATATCACAGGTTAGAAATTAGAAATGAGAAATGATTAGAAATAAAAATCGCTGATTGGGGGCTGCTGGGGGGCTCATCCTGTTAAGACACTGTTCTAGTGTGTGGATGAGCCCCACAGTCTGCATCCTGTTAAGACACTGTTCTAGTGTGTGGATGAGCCCCACGGTCTGCATCCTGTTAAGACACTGTTCTAGTGTGTGGATGAGCCCCACGGTCTGCGTCCTGTTAAGGCACTGTTCTAGTGTGTGGATGAGCCCCACGGTCTGCATCCTGTTAAGACACTGTTCTAGTGTGTGGATGAGCCCCACGGTCTGCATCCTGTTAAGACACTGTTCTAGTGTGTGGATGAGCCCCACGGTCTGCATCCTGTTAAGACACTGTTCTAGTGTGTGGATGAGCCCCACGGTCTGCATCCTGTTAAGACACTGTTCTAGTGTGTGGATGAGCCCCACGGTCTGCATCCTGTTAAGACACTGTTCTAGTGTGTGGATGAGCCCCACGCCCCATTAAACACGCTCTATTTGTGTTTTTGCCTGAAGATCTGCTTGTAGCTGCTGTTGACGTGAGCAGTGTGGTAATGACAAAATTAACCACTTAACCTGATATCTTGCACTGATCGATGCTAACTGATGCTATGTAACCCCCACATTAATAAAACACCAGAAGTTCAACACACAGATGCTTTTAAAATTAAGCATAGAAAATAAAGTGTCTTAAAATATCACATCGTAGCAGATTTGAGGATCACAGGCCAACTTGCACCTTTCAGAGAAAATTAATAAACTGAATTACATTTTCCTAAAGTTTGTGTCCTCGGTCAAACCCTTGTGTGTCCACCAGGGGCAGTCGGTGACGCTGTCGTACCCGGCCTTTGCCCAGGTGTTTATTGGCCTCATGCTGGCGTCCTCCATGGGACTCATCCCCCTGGGGGCACTCTACGCACTCTGGAAGAAGAGGAGGCAGGTGTATCAGAATACACACTCAGAGTATCAGAATACACACTCAGAGTATATATACTCGTGAATATACATTAATTCCATCTAACTGAAAACATGGATAGTAATATGTCCTTTCAAAAAGAAAAGGGCTGCACTGTACACAGCGATGTGTGCAGCGCCTCTCTCATTTGGGGAATGTACAGTACAAGTGTCCTTTAGACCACAGAGGGAATTCCAAAACTTCACACTCAATGTTTCTGTGGTAATGCTGTTTAATTTACACACAGGGTTTCAGTGTTGGATGTTACATGCGTGTTAACCCGCTGTGTGACTGAGTTCTACTTCTGATTCACAGTGTTCTATTCTGGAATTCTACTTCTTTGAGGACGCCTTTGTGACGTCATCGATTAGGACTGCCATTATTGGCCCTTTGTGATGTCATCGATTAGGACCGCCTTTAGCGGCCCTTTGTGACGTCATCGATTAGGACCGCCATTAGCGGCCCTTTGTGACGTCATCCATTAGGACCGCCTTTGTGAGCGTCATCGATTAGGACCGCCATTAGCGGCCCTTTGTGACGTCATCCATTAGGACCGCCTTTGTGACGTCATCGATTAGGACCGCCATTAGCGGCCCTTTGTGACGTCATCGATTAGGACCGCCATTATTGGCCCTTTGTGACGTCATCGATTAGGACCGCCATTATTGGCCCTTTGTGACGTCATCGATAAGAAGCAACCGGAGTGTGGCCATGGGTTCCAGAATGAACGCCACACTGTGACATCACTCCTCAAAGGGGCAATGCACCCTGGTTAAAAAGGCAATGATGAGCTTTTTAATTCATCTTTAGCTTTCAATCATTACTCGTAAAAAGCGTTGCTTAGCACATTACACTACATCATTATTTGCTCGGACAGTAAAATCATTTTTTAGTAATGTTGAGCCCTTTGTCTTTGGGCAAAACTAGCTTTAATCACTCAAAATATCTCACTTTTATCACTCAAAACAATGAATTTCCTTGAATATCGTAAATATTCCAGATGCACTCCTCTGTTTGGAATACTACACCGTTTGGCAGCAGCCATAGCACCCCTGTGTCCTTCTCAAGCTGCTGGTCTGAGCAGGGCTATACCTGGGAGTGAGGCCTCCTGGGAAATGTAGGCTGGTGCTGGAAGAGGTGTTGAAGGGCCAGTAGGGGCACTGCTGCAGCACGATGGGGATACTGTGTGGTAGGCACTTTGAGGTCCTGACTCACTGTGGTCTTTTTTAATTTTGTTTCAGATTTGTCCCTTTTTTCTCTCAATTTAGTGGCCAGTTACACCCTCTATTCATGTCAATTTGCCCTCCCCACACGAGTCCGCTGCTCGTCTCTACGAGGCAAGCTAATTCTCAGAGGGCAGCGAACTCCGCTTCCTTCAAGATGGAATTCGCCTCCACCCACGTTCTGGAGACTCCCTTACGTGCTTCATGGCGGACCCGAGCCGGCTCACCCCCCCCTCCCTCCCCCTGGGCTGGACAGCCAAACGCCCCTGCCCCCGATCGGGGCTGACGACCAGGGCCAGTCTGGTAGAGACGGGTTTAGAACCGCGTCCCTGACAGGCAATGCACACCGTATCGGACCAGCCAAGATACAATGCGCTAGACCGCTACGCTATCCACCACCCCCCTGGTCTTTAAAGATCCGTTGGCCTTTTTCAAAAGAGTTAACCCGTATCCTCGTCAAATTCCCTCTAATCTTCCTCTCTACATCTGATTGGCTGCACAATCCCTTGTGTGCCCTCTGATTGGCTGCACAATCCCTTGTGTGCCCTCTGATTGGCTGCACAATCCCTTGTGTCCCCTCTGATTGGCTGCACAATCCCTTGTTATCCACTTTGACATCCCAGGGATATCACTGCAAATTAGACTTTTTTTTTCAATTTGTTGTTTTGTAGATGTTTTGTTAATGTTTTTTTACTATGTGTAATGTTTATCATTTTTCTATAAAAATGGGTACTCCGTAACAACATTTTATGTAACAAGTCTGTATTTTTGTATCCCTAAATAAATGATAGAGTCATAGTAACACATTTCACCAGGCTCTGTTATAAGCAGGCTACAGAATGATGTGTCCATGGGTGATTTAAGTGCTTTTCTGTGTAGTGTTTAGATTCCCTAAAACAAGGAAACTAATTGGAGAGTCTAAATTGCCCTGTAGGTCAGAGTGTGTGAGTGAGTGGTGTTTGTGCCCTGCGATGGATTGGCGACTGTCCAGGATGTATTCCTGCCTCTCGCCCAATGCATGCTGGGATAGGCTCCAGCCCCCCCGCGAGCCTGACCAGGAATAAGCGGCTTAGATAATGGATAGATGAATGCTGTGGAGTGTTTACATTCCCTAAAACTAGTGAGTGAAGGACAGCGTATGCTGGCCCCTCCCTCCCCGCTCCAGCGTCCTATCACTGATAATAGATAGAGATAAAACGTGTTGTTGTATTTTGCTACTTCTGCCAGTGAGTGAATTATTGGTATTATTTAACTCTCCATACAGTGTCTTCCCAATCCCCTGAGTTGTGTCCTAAATAACACCTTATAACTGAGCATCACACACACACACACACACTCACACTCACTCACACACACACACACACTCAGTGATGATACGATAGCAGCAGCTTACAAGTGAATGGCGTGGAGTGTAGTTATCTTGGGTTATGGGAGTTCCTCCGCCCTCTCTCCTCCTCTCCACACACACACACACACACACACACACACACACACACACACACACACACACACACACACACACACACACACACACACACACACACACACACACACACACACACACACACACACACACACACACACACACACACACACACACACACAGCAGGAGGTGGGGTCCTGGGAGACTTTATAGGAACTCCTGCTTACTGAGCCGACCCATCCTGCTGTCTGAGACCATCTCTGCTCTGTCCTGCTGTCTGAGACCATCTCTGCTCTGTCCTGCTGTCTGACACCATCTCTGCTCCGTCCTGCTGTCTGACACCATCTCTGCTCCGTCCTGCTGTCTGAGACCATCTCTGCTCTGTCCTGCTGTCTGAGACCATCTCTGCTCTGCAACAATGAGAGGTGGGGACTCTTTGCGTTTCTGGTGACTGATGATGTTTGTGATTTTCAGTTGTTTTGGACTGACATCCGGATTGTGAAATCAGAAAGGATTGGCCGGCGGTTTCAGAGGTTTTATTGGTCAGTTTGTTCTGTGGAGATGTTGAGGCATTCCGTGTGCAACTCCAGCTGACACTGTGATGAATGCCTTCATGTGCCTTTTCATTGTGATACAATTATGCTTTTATGAAGGGTTGAAACTAACCAAGCAAGGGTTCAGTCTCAAAATGTGTGTGTGTGTGTGTGTGTGTGTGTGTGTGCATGTGTGTATGTGTGTGTGTGTGGGAACGATCTTCTGCACTCGGTCAGGACCACGGAATCACTGGCCATCTTCCACAAGAGACTGAAATCCCACCTCTTCAGACTCCACTACCACTGACTCTGTACATTTAACTTATTGTCATCACCACTTCTTTCATGTTTACAGTAATACTGCATTTAGTAACATGTATCTATGTTCATGACTGTCCAAACTTTTTTTTTTTTACAAAAATCTACTAATCTTTTCCTTCCCAGTGTTACAGGTATGGTGTGCAGCTGCCAGCAATTATGTCTATCGCTGTATTACTGCACTGATCTCTTGTGTGAACTATGATTGATCTTACCATGTATTAATGCACATATTGTAAGTCACTCTGGAAAAAATGCTGTAAATGTAAATGTAAATGTAAATGTGTGTGTGTGTGTGTGGTGTTCTCCTAGGACTTGTGCTGCTGTGTCTGTTTGGGACCGTGCTGGGCTACTCAAAATGGAGTGAATCTGAGGAGCCCGACCAAGATGATGACCCCAAAGCAGGCAGAGGTGAGTGAGGGGAAAGGGGGTTGAGGGGGAGAGCAGGGGTTTGTCTGTCTGTCCACAGTTGACCCTCCTGCAGGCTGATGCTGAAGCAGATCCATCAGCTGACAGCAAGAGTCTGAGAACAGCACTGACTGCACTCAGTGTGTGTGTGTGTGACAACACCCGTGGTGAGTGTGAGACTGTGTGTGTGTGTGTGTGTGTGAGTGAGTGTGTATGTGTGTGTGTGTGTGTGTGTGTGTGTGTGTGTGTGTGTGTATGTGTGTGTGAGTGTGTGTGTGTGTGTAGTGTGTATGTGTGTGTGTGTGTGTGTGTGTGTGTGAGTGAGTGAGTGTGTGAGTGAGTGAGTGAGTGAGTGTGTGTCTCTCTCTGAGTGAGTCTGGTCTCTGGTCTCTCTCTCTTCTCTCTCTACCTCTCTCTCAAATCTCAAATTCAAATTCAAAAGCTTTATTGGCATAACATATTTGAATGTATATAGGCAAAGCTTTACATTAAACAAATTAAACTACAAAATAGTGTCCTTTACAATAAACACAACGAAGACAACTTTTACACAACAATCAACAATACTACTCACAAGTCTTTACTGGAATCTCACTCACCCCCCTCTTTCTCCTTCTCTCTCTCTCTCTCTTTCTCCTACCCTCTCTCTCTCTCTCTCTCTCTCTCTCTCCCTCTCTCTCTCTCTCTCTCTCTCTCCCTCCCTCTCCCTCTCTCTGTCTCTCTCTCTCTCTCTCTCCCCCTCCCTCTCCCGCTCTCCCTCTCTCTCTCTCTCTCTCTCTCTCTCTCCTCCCTCTCTCTCTCTCTCCCTCCCTCCCTCCCTCTCTCCCTCCCTCCCTCTCTCTCTCTCTCTCTCCCTCCCTCCCTCCCTCCCTCCCTCTCCCTCTCTCTGTCTCTCTCTCCCTCTCTCTCTCCCCCCTCCCTCTCCCGCTCTCCCCCTCTCCCTCCCTCCCTCCCTCTCTCCCCCTCTCCCTCCCTCTCTCTCTCCCCCTCCCTCCCTGTCTCCCTCTCTCCCCCTCTCCCTCTCTCTCCTTCCCTCTCTCTCTCTCTCCCCCTCCTTCCCTCTCTCTCTCTCTCTCTCTCCCCCTCCCTCCCTGTCTCCCCCTCTCCCTCCCCTCTCCCCCCTCTCCCTCTCTCTCCCTCTCTCTCCCTCTCTCTCTCTCCCTCCCTCCCTCTGTCTCTCTCTCAGCTCACTGTAGTGCGTTCTCTGTGATGCTGAGAGATTCAGCCTGCATCACTCACCACCACCAAGACAGGATCGTCAGGTATCCCAACATCCTGTTGAACGAGGGCAATGGCTACAGTGAGTCCAGCGGAGTGTTCACGGCCCCGCTGCATGGCGTGTACAGCCTGGCGGTCACCGTGTACAATGACTATAGCAGGACTGGGAGGGGGGACCATTTCTGCGCCACCCTGCAGAAAAACGGGGTAGTGCTGGCCTCGACCACAGGGGACAACGCCAGCATAGCGGTGGTCGTCAATCTGAAGGTCGGAGACGAGGTGTCCGTCCTCCTCCCCCCCGGCTGCAGACTGTGCACAACCCAGAACACCTTCACCGGCTTCCTGCTCTACGCCACGACTGAGCCCCTCCCCTCTGACCTCTGACCTCTCACCCCCGTGTAACTCACTCAGCCCCGAGCCCTGGAGGGCTGCCATGTCGGCACAGGCAGATTCATTCTCTGGAGCCAGGGACTGGGGAGAGAACAAACGAGAATATAAAAATAATAAAAACTCATTAAAATACAAAAGAAAGGTTGAAAGGTTGTAAAAGCAAGTCTGTAAAATAGGTTTTTTTTTTTTTTTTTTAAAGAGGACACTGAAACAGCTGTTCTAATATCTTCTGGAAGTCATTTCAAACGGTTGTTGGTCCTGAAATGACGTGCACTCACAGACAAATTGAAGGAACTCCACTGCAGTTCACCCCTGATGGAAATGTTCCTTGTGTACAAAACTTCAAGCTTTGGTGTCAGTTTTCTGGGTACATTTGATCAATCTTAAATTATATTGAGGGGGTTGTAGAGGACAAGGGAAGCTTGTGTGCTGCAAAGACAATTGTGTCTTCCACCGAAATAAATGTAAAACCTTTGGTGTGTTGATAAAAACAAGAAAAGTCTCCTGTCTACATCCCTGTAATCATTGCTTCCTCCTTTTCAATCACTCAATAAATGTGCTTTCAGAAAGAGAGCGAATGCCTGTGTGGCTGTTCACTCATATTGTCCCTGTGCTGATGAGCCTGTGTCTCATCTTTCACACACGGGAGTCACAAAGCTCCCATCATAAACAAAGCCATTCATATTATTATTATAAAGCATGCAGAAGGATATAAGTTTGTAGGTTTGCTTATCAGAAATGCGCTGGGCTGGCTCATGTACATCCGGGGGCTAGCCCCACTCTCAGCTGAGACGCGTGACTGCTCCAGGGTGGTTTTTGGTGCCACTTTGGGCCACAGGTGACAAAATATTAGCCCTTCCTCTCTCAGCCCTCTAAAACTCTGCCCTTTTGCCCAGCACCCCCCCTCCACACCCACACCAGCCAATCACTGCGCCCGGAGCTGTTCTCTACCTCCGTTGGCAGCGGAAACGTACTGGATGGATACCTGGCCACTCCAGGAGCCTGCCTCACACAAACTTTAGGAAAATGTCATTCAGTTTATTAATTTTCTCTGAAAGGTGCAAGTTGGCCTGTGATCCTCAAATCTGCTACGATGTGATATTTTAAGACACTTTCTTTTCTATGCTTCAGTTTAAAAGCATCTGTGTATTGAACTTCCAATGGTTGACAACATGGTCAACCACAGTCACTCTGAGTTCGTCAGTTATTGTGTTCCTGACTCTTCCTCTTCCTCTTCCTCTTCCCTGTCCTCTCCTTCTCCCCCATCCTACTTCACCTCTTCCTCCTCCTTCTCCTTCTCTTCCTCCTCCTCCTCTTACTTCTTCACCTCCTCATCCTCCTCTAGTTCTCACCCCTCTTACTCTCTGTCCAGTATTGGCCTCCATTGTTGTCCAAACCAAATGTTTAGCTGTGGCCTATTTATAGTGCTCAAGCTCTGATTTGTAAGTGAACTCATTATCTAGGTGTTTTCACATATTTCAATGTGGAAAGGCAATTGGCAAAATAGTGTAGCAATGTAGAGACCAATGTTTACAGTTTTGCTAGAAGTGTGTTAATAAATTGCAAACTGAGTGTAAAGCAGTGGTTTGTGTTACAGTTTAGCAAAAAGTGTGTTATAGAATTACAAACTGAGTGTGAAGCAGAGAACGTGCATTCAGTTTGGCACACTTGGTAAATGCATTGGCTACAAGTGTTAATGGTTTCAGAGATAGTGCTGCAAGAATCACTGTTAGTGTTTAAGCATTCAGAAAAAAATTTAATTAGATGGAACTTTACTGTATGATTATTAATTTACATGTTTTGCGTGTCTATTAAGGCCTGAAAAACATGCAAATGATTGAGAGAGAACATTACAGAACATTACAGTAATCCCCAGCAATACTGACACAATGACATGTATACAGTACAGTCCGTTTTTTAAAGATGAAAGAATAAACAATAAATAGGAACACCTGTTTGTAGGATCAACCAGAACAAACTGTACAGTTTAACAGCATCAAGTTTAACTGTTAGTTTCAAAGGGAGGCTGTGAAATTGAAAGTTAATTCGTAACAACTGGATAACCCTAACTGCAGATGCAACCAATGCAGAAAGGTTCATCTAAGAAAAAGACTAAACATACTTAATATTGGTGGATTAATAAGGTCATAAAAGGATGGGCCATATTATCCAAATAAATTATGTCCTTTTAAAAAGAAAATCTACAACTGGGATGGGAGACTCTTCTGGCTTTGATATTCCTATATTTTAGGATATGCCATTATAAAAAATCATTTTTAAACTAACTGCAAATATTGATGAGTGCTTTGGATACATCAGCATGTTGAAGCAAAATTAAAACGATCTATTTGTTTTTCTAGCTTCTTTCAAATCATAATTGTTTTCTGTTGTATTGGGATCAGACTTCTGTTGTATACAGCCTCACCTGTAGGGGTCGCTGCAGCGCCGTTGAAGAGCCTGATTCCCCACGCTGTACCACACGAATGTTAAATCTGCCGCAAAGCCAGTGAGTTCTCACGGTGCCTCTATAATGTCCCCCCCATTCGCACTCCGCCTTACACACGGAACCACACTGTGAGCCGCTTGTATAGTTAAGGATCTGCAAATGTTACAAACAAAAGGTCCTGTTTGTTGCATATTACATTTACATTTTAAGCATTTAGCAGACGCTATTATCCAGAGTGACTTTGAATAACTTGCATATATAAGATCATATAAAAGCATAGTGGTGTCTTTCTACAGTTCAGAGGGTATAAATTCTTATTGAAAACATGAACCCTTCTGTGAATAAGAGGTTTATTGTTTTAAGGCTGCAGCCAGTGGGTCATTGTTTTTAAGTGAATCAGGGATGTGGGACTCTTCCATCCCTGGCGGAGAACAGGAGTGAGGTTAGGGTGGAGCTGCGGAGGACTCTGTGAGTGACCGTGAGGCAGGAGACACTGACAGAGAGACTCCAGGCGTGATGTGGCCTTCTGAACTCCAACAGTGCCCTGGTGTGGCACACAACATCACAAGGGCGGGGAAGAGTGCGGTGGTCGACTACTTCTCTCTCTCTCTCTCTCTCTCTCTCTCTCCCTCTCACTCTCTGTCTCTCTCTCTCTCTCTCTCTCTGTCTCTCTCTCTCTCCTCTCTATCTCTCTATCTCTCTCTTTTTTTTCTCTCTTTCTCTCTCTCTCTCTCTCTCTCTGTCTCTCTCTCTCTCTCTCTCTCTCTCTCTCTCTCTCTCTCTCTCTCTCTCTCTCTCTCTCTCTCTCTCTCTCTGTCTCTCTCTCTCTCTCTCTCTCTGTCTCTCTCTCTCTCTCCCCCTCTCTATCTCCCTCTCTATCTCTCTATCTCTCTCTTTCTTTTTTCTCTCTCTTTCTCTCTCTCTCCCTCTCCCCCTCTCCCCCTCTCTGATCTCATCTGTTTGAGTTGGATGGAGAGAGAGAGAGAGAGAGAGAGAGAGAGAGAGAGAGAGGGGGAGGGAGAGGAGAGGGAGGGAGAGAGAGAGAGAGAGAGAGAGGGGGAGAGGGAGGGGGAGAGAAAGAGAGAAAGAGAGAGAGAGAGAGGGGGAGAGAGGGGAGAGAGAGGGAGAGGGAGGGAGAGAGGAGGGAGGGGAGAGAGAAAGGGAGAGGGAGAGAGAGAGAGAGAGGAGAGAGAGAGAGAGAGAGAGAGAGGAGAGAGAGAGAGAGAGAGAGAGAGGGAGAGAGAGAGAGAGAGAGAAGGAGAAAGAGAAAGCTGCATTCTGGTGGTGACATCATGACAGCTTCTCACCATCTCCGCAAACAAACGCTCGGAACGGGTCAGTGTTTTTCCCCCGGAGCGGGGAGGGGTGGGGTGGGGTGGGGGCGTTGTTTGTTTTCGTGGGGCGGGAGAGACGTCTTCTCTGCCGAGCTTGGCCTGGGAGCGGCGCGCATCCATCGGAAAAGGACCTCGCTGGACGATGGATGGCGGGCGGGCGGGCGGGCTGGTCCCTCTGGCGAGAAATGAGCAAATGTTTTCCCTGAAGGTCCAAACGAGGGAGCTGTGAACTGAGGCGCTCACTCCAGATAAGTCATCCCGTCCGTTCCCCCAATTAAACAGGGCCCGCGGTACAGAGACGAGACGCCAGGACAGCCCAGCGCACATGCACTGTTGCCAGGGTAACACCACTGTTGCCGGGGTGAGAGAAGCCATGCCTTTGACATGCTCAGAAAACTACCGCCTCTGCCAGCAAAGTATACAAAAATATCTTATTGAGACTCATTCTTGTGTCCTAAACTCGGTTTATCTGATTAATGAGGGTTTTTTGAGAATGTAGACCCATGGGCTCTCAGTCCTGGTCCTGGGGGGCACAGGTTGTGGCTGGTTTTCGTTTTCATCTTAAAATCAGAAACCAATTTATACACAAGACAGCAGGTGAGGTGAGTTAACTGTGTAATTAACCACTTTAATTGATCAATTGAGCGCTGAGTGACAACAAAAACCAACAGACCACGTGGGCCTCCAGGACCAGGGATGAGAACGAGGGGGCTATGAGGGGGCGGGGGGCTATGAGGGGCTGGGGGGCTACGAGGGGGCGGGGGGTTACGTGTGGGGGCGATCTCGACATCTTGAACAGCTCTGGTGATTTCACCGCGCTGCGCCACACCCACATCACCAGAGCTGGCAACACCGTCGCGGAGAGCCGTCGCGCCAAAACGCTTGACATCGAAAATAAAAGAGTTCATCGTGCTGGCGGCGAGCGCCTCAGCTTTCAACGCCACCCGCCCGCCCTCTCCTGCCCCCCCCTCTCCTGCCCCGCCCTCTCCTGCCCCCGCCCTCTCCTGCCCCGCTACCCCTGGCCGTCCGCCCCCTCTCCCGGTGCCAGGCCCCTGGCCAGGCCCCGCCCCCCTCTCCCGGTGCCAGGCCCCTGGCCGTCCGCCCCCGGTGCCGTCTGGCTGATTCACGGCTCTGATCCGGGCGATCTGGACGGGGGCGTGGGCCGTGCACTCAGCTGGTCCGCCATGGGAAACACTCCTGCTGTTAGCTCAGCTTGCGGCCACACTGACTCCATTTGTTTTTTCACCAAACAAACGGCAGATCGTGCCATGTTTGGGGTGGGGGGCGACACCCCTGGGGTCTTGGGAGGGCTGACAGAGGACGGGCGGAAAGGTCCGGAGTCTGAACCAGCTGCTCACACACTCCGTCTGTCCGTCTGTCTGTCTGTCTGTCTGTCTGTCTGTGACTCCCACCACGCTCCTCTCCACCGGTCACCGAGGGCCGGTCCAAGGGAACGAACCCAGGGAAGGTGATCTGTTGGCCAAACCAAGCACATATCAATCAGCCCCCCACTGAGGGATGGTTTCTCTTTTTTACAGAGTGAATTCTGGGCTTTGTTTTCAAACACTCTATGCCTCTCTTCTACCACAACTTGAAAACAATTCACTCCTCGAGCTATGTTTGTGTTATTCTGGGTGCGGTGACAGAAGAGATGCAGAATGTTAATGATTTTTTTCCCCCAAAGAGACGTGCGGGTGTGATGTGGGTGTGATGTGTGATGTGGGTGTGATGCGGGTGTGATGTGGGTGTGATGCGGGTGTGATGTGGGTGTGATGCGGGTGTGATGCGGGGTGATGCGGGTGTGATGCGGTGTGATGCGGGTGTGATGCGGGTGTGATGCGGGTGGTGTGATGCGGGTGTGATGTGGGTGTGATGCGGGTGTGATGCGGGTGTGATGCGGGTGTGATGCGGTGTGATGCGGGTGTGCGGGTGTGATGCGGGTGTGATGCGGGTGTGATGCGGGTGATGTGGGTGTGATGGTGTGATGCGGGTGTGATGTGTGATGTGGGTGTGATGCGGGTGTGATGCGGGTGTGATGCGGGTGTGATGCGGGTGTGATGCGGGTGTGATGCGGGTGTGATGCGGGTGTGATGCGGGTGTGATGCGGGTGTGATGGGGGTGATGCGGGTGTGATGCGGGTGTGATGCGGGTGTGATGTGGGGGTGATGCGGGTGTGATGGTGTGATGGGTGTGATGCGGGTGTGGGGTGTGATGCGGGTGGTGTGATGTGTGATGCGGGGGTGATGTGGGGTGATGCGGGTGTGGGGTGATGCGGGTGTGATGTGGGGGTGATGCGGGTGTGATGTGGGTGTGATGTGGGTGTGATGCGGGTGTGATGGGTGTGATGCGGGTGTGATGCGGGTGTGATGTGGGTGTGATGCGGGTGTGATGCGGGTGTGGGTGTGATGCGGGTGTGATGCGGGGGTGATGCGGGTGTGATGCGGGTGTGATGCGGGTGTGATGCGGGTGTGATCTGAGCTTGTCCGAACGCACACAGGCGCCGCAGCAAGGTGGAAATGAACGCGCAATGAACCTGATTTTAAAAGGACGAAAAAAGAAAAGAAAAGAAAAGCAGACCAGTGGTGAAAGAGAGAGGGGGGGGCGAGGGGCGAGGGGGTGAGGGGTGGGGGGGTGAGGGGTGGGGGTGATGGTGAGGGGGGGGGGGGGGGGGTGAGGGGGGTGAGGGGTGGGCACGGGCACATCTGGAGCTTCGGGGGTGTGGAAGGTGACGGGTGCAGATATGCCCCCTCAGACATTAGGACAGGGGTCTCTACTAGACTGGGACAGGGAGGCCTTTCAGGAATTGATGGCGACAGTGTAGTGTAATGGTTAGGGAGCTGGGCTTGTAACTCAGAGGTTGCAGGTTCAATTCCCAGGTGGGGCACTGCTGTTGTACCCTTGAGCTAAAGGTACTTAACCTGAATTGCTTCAGTAAAATACCCAGCTGTATAAATGGATTGTATGTAAAGAAATGTAAACTGTGTAAGTCGCTCTGGATAAGAGGGTCTGCTAAATGCCTGTAATGATGGAAGGAGGTGGTTTAGTCGTATAGCCTGAGTTCAGGAGACATAATGGAACCCTGTCCCTTCTGGGTAACAAAGAATTTTCGGTAACACCGATAATTTTCAGTTAATTTTCAGTTTCAGCAAGGCGCACGTTTCAAAAGAAGTCAACACTGAATGACATGATTTAAGTCATTATGAGACGTTATTGTAAATCATGACATGGATTGTGCTTTTCCCTTCCTCGCTGGCCTGTCTATACAGAGAGACAGCTTTACTGCAGCCGAGTTCACACTCATTTACTTAGCAGGGCATAAAAATAACTGTGTTAGAGGCAGAGGGAGAGAGTGTGTGTGTGTGTGTGTGTGTGTGTGTGTGTGTGTGTGTGTGTGTGTGTGTGTGTGTGTGGAGCTGTGGGTTTGGGTTTGGAGGAGAGGGGAGAGGGGTGGGAGGGAGGGTGGGGTATTAATTATGCACCAACTGGCTTCCCATTTCTGTGACATGTTTATTACTGGCAAGAAACACATGCTGTCAATGGTCACTTATTCTTAAGGTATCAGTAATCTCAACATTACGCTCCATTAGTACTCTCTGGAAACCAATTCAATTAGCCTCTCTCTCCCGAGGGCTGGGCAGCCGCCATTTATCTCCCGAAACACAACATCAATCAGAACAAGAGAGCTGACCTGCTGCCAGATTTGGGGTTTGGAGGTGGGGGGGGGGGCGGCTGTCACAGCTCAGCCTGTCACTCACCCTGGAGAGGGGGCTGGAGGGGTGGGGGCTTGGGGGGGTTAAGTCGAATTTATTCTGTTGATCCACTCTGACCGCTGCTCCACACTGCTGCTCTTTTCTTTTAAAATTTTGTTTCAGATTTTTCCCTGTTTATCTCCCCAATTTGGAAGCCAATTATACCCTCTATTTCTCTTGATTAACCCCCCCCCACACACACACAAATTCGCCATCCGTCTCTACGGGGCAAGCTACTCTCCGAGGCCGGCGATGATCCGCCTCCTCCGAGACGGAACTCACCGACCCCCTTTCTGGAGACTCCCTTACGGGCTTCACAGCGCGCGCATGCTCAAATTAAATCAAATCACATTTATTTGTATAGCGCTTTTCAAAAAATGAATCAAAGAACCGAACCATGAATGCGCGGGAAAGCTGAATAACCGGATTAACAACGTCATACTGTAAAATTAAGCAAGTAAATGATTTACATTTGTTATAAATAAATGCATTTCTTAATAAATAAAGCCAGAGCAGAGATGAGCAGTGAGTCTGAGCAGCCTGCGCTGTTGTTTGTAGCAGGACGGGAGTGGAGAGCGAGGCAGGACACACCTGCTGCGGCTCACCGGCGCGCTCAAGGCCCTGGCAGCTGTAATCCAGGTAATACCTCTCCCATCCTGCTCCCAGCACCGCCCGATCCTGGCCCGGCCCTGCGGAACAAAACGCACCTCGTCCACACCTGCCGCCCCCCCCCCGCCGTAATCACTGATGGCGCGATAAAGACGCAGATGGCGCTCGTGCTCTCCGTGTCCTGACCCCCGCGCGATGCGTATCACAGCGCCGACATTCAACTCCGAAAACCAAAGCCCAGGTGATTCAGAGGAGGTGGTGGGTGACCCTGCCCACGCGGACAACAAGCAGTTCGGTTTACCTGTCCGTTTTATCACCTTCTTTTTTCCTGCGTCATTCCTCCCGGAGATGGGTCCTCGGGGGGGCGATTAATCACATGATTGGCGGTGTTTCGCTGGCCTGGGCTGGCCGCGGACGGAGCCATTAGCGTAATGAGGTGTCTGTGCTGCGCTGGCCGGCGTTGAGCCGCTATCTCCGGGGCTTATCGTCGCGGAAACAACATCTTCATCCCGGCTGGTGCGTAACGGTCTAATAATGTTACGGTGATGTTGTGGTGACAGCGCCGTGCGGGCCTGATCGCTGTTACACATCTATCTGTGGGATCCGCTTTCACGGCGCCGGGGCTGGGACCAGGTCACCCCTGCTCTGCCCGGCACATTTTACATTTACAGCATTTAGCAGACGCTCTTATCCAGAGCGACTTACAAGATGTGCATTAATACATGGTGAGATCAATCATAGTTAGTGCAAGAGATCAGTGCAGTAATACAGTGATAGACATCATTGTAGGCAGCTGCACACCATACCTGTGATACTGGGAAGGAAAAGGTTAGTAGATTCAAAAATATTTTTTTAGAAAGTTTTAAATAAGGATACATATTACAAAAAGCAGCATTACAGTAAACATGTAGACAGTGGTGATGACAATTAGTTAAATGTACAGATTTCAGTGGTAGTAGAGTCTGAAGAGGTGGGTTTTGAGTCTCTTGTGGAAGGTGGCCGGTGATCAAAAAGGAAAAAGTGAAAGAGAGACTGAAAGAGCAACAGAACTGTGGGGGGGGATTAGACGAGAGGAGAGGGAGAGAAAAAGAGGGATTAAGAAAGAAGGAGGAAATGATAAAAAGGGAGAGAGGAAGAGAAACTGATAGAGTGAGGTGGAGGAGGGGAGAAAGAGTGAAGGAGAAAGAGAGAGAGACAGAACGAATCAGAGAGGAGCAGCTGGACTAAGAGGGAGAGAGAGAGAGAGAAATCAGAGAAGAGAGAGACAGGACTGAGAGAGGGAGAGAAGAGAGAGAGAAAGAGAGAGAAGAGAGAGAGAGAGAGAGAGAGAGAGAGACAGAGAAAGTGAGAGAGACAGAGAGAGAGAGAGAGAGAGACAGAGAGAGAGAAAGAGAGAGACAGAGAAAGCAAGAGAGAGGGAGAGAGAGAGAGGGAGAGAGAGAGAGACAGAGAGAGAGAGAGAAAGAGAGAGACAGAGAAAGCGAGAGAGATGGAGAGAGAGAGAGAGAGTGAGAGAGAGGGAGAGAGAGAGAGAGAGAGAGACAGAGAGAGAAGCGAGAGAGAGGGAGAGAGAGAGAGAACATGATTGGCTTAACACAGTGCAGAAAGATTGTTTCCTTGGGCCTTGCGCCCCAGTGTCCTGCCCTGTGATCATCTCTTCCACATGATTACCCCGATGATGCACAGCAGGCAGTCACATGACCAGCTTATGCCACTGCACTCCTTCCCAGAGCCCAAGTCTTACCAGGGCCCAAAGCAGAGGGAGAAATTAAGGAAGAGGACAGGGGAACGGGGAGGGGGGGGTGACGTATGTGGACGATTGAACTTACTTTCTTTACCCCAATCTGTCCTAACAGAGGACTGTAAAAGGATAAATCAATAAAGTGCCACTGGTATAAATCGTTTGCAAGTTTCATAGTTCAATACCGTGAGAGATCAGAAATCCCCCTGAATCAGAATAGGTCTTTCTTTTGTCCATTTCAAAGTAGGCCTTTCTAAATAACCTCATCAGCTTTTTCAAAAACCAGGTGTGAATTTGAGTTCTCAGTGCTGGTTGTGATTCGGAGAATGCCGCATCAGAATGAATACCTGATAAATGTACTTAAAAGAAAAAAGATTGTCTCAGGTTAAGGCATTAAAAAAGTGGAAACTCTTGTCTTAAATCCTCAGGACTTAACGGATGACTAGGGGGTCAAGGACGAGGCCGTGGCAGACTCTGCCACCGAGGGGTCGTGGGGTCACCAGCTTCCTCTGGAAAAACATCATGTGACCCGGGGTCGTGACCTGGGGTCGAGGTGGGCGTCTGCAGTCAGGGCTGGGGTGAGAGACACAGAGAACGTTTTTTTTAAATGTGGCCAGCAGTGCATTGTGCCGTTTATCTTTCTGCCGCAATGAAAAAGTATTCCTTTCCATCATCGTACTAATGAATATGATTGGCCACAAGATAGAAAAAAATCCCATTTGCTGCTATGGTTTACTTGTCATTTGAAATGTACTGCATTTTAACGTTTGTTTCCCTGTCTGTGTTCTGGCTCAGTAGGTAGAGCACGGCGCTGACAACGCTTAGGCTGTGGGTTTGATTCCCACTGGGACCACATATAATGAATGCATAATGTACGCATTCACTACTGTAAGTCACTTTGGATAAAAGCGTCTCTAAATGGCATATATTATATTATATTGTTTTTTTTTTTTTATCCAGGGGATGCGTTTGGTTGGCCATGCAAAGTGCACACCAAGCATGCGGCCTCTTACAAGAAGGACACAGAAAGGCTTCGGATGTTCGAGCCTCCCTGAGCTATTTGTTCACTCTTTTTCTGCAGAGAAAGGCCAGTGTGGCAGCCTATAGGGTGGTGAGGTCGACGCCCAGGAAGTTCCTACTCCAACGTGATTGGCTGGTGAGGTGACAACCTGTTGAGTCCACAGTAATGGTGTGACATCACCATCTACAGGACAGTAACATCTTCCGTTAAAGGGCTGAAATGAGGGGCCTCAGATAGTGCAGCGGTGTAAAGAACTCGCTTTGAGAGTGTGAGCTGCCTTTTACAGCCGCGGTTCGAAACCCAACTGCGCCAGACCGGCCCTGGCCGGTAGCCCACGGCGATTGGCTGTTCGCCCCAGTGGGAGGGTGAGCCGGCACAAACTCACCAAGAAGTGCGTATGGGTGTCTCTACAAAGTAGGTGGGCGAGTTCCCCACTTAGCTTGTATAAAACCTTGTATGAAACACAAGCTTTGCGTGGGGGGGATTGCCTGAATCCTGGTTGAGACACCTCTGTGCTCTGGCTCTGAAGCCATTTCAATATGATGTATAATGGCAAGCTGTGTCCATTGCACTGGATAAGAACTGCAGGACAAATTAAATATGTTTAAAAACACTGTGCAAAACTGGACAGACCACTGCTGCATGTCTTTAATCTTTACCCAATAATCATTCCAGGGAATTTCATACTTCCGAGTGAATATATATCTAATCTAGTAAGGGTTAGAGATCATCTGTGAGACTGCTACTGTAAAACATTTTACACTTAAGACTGAGCCCAATAGAGACTTAATATTTATGTCCCTGTAAGGACTAAATAGACCCATCAAAACACAGAAAAAGAAAATAGGAAATTAAAAATGATATACAGGGCAAAAACACAATTTTCATCTTCTGACAAGCAACAGTGGATAAGCTATGACCACATAATATGTATGATAGAAAAGAGAAATGTGCAGACAGCCAATGAGGCCATTGTTGATGAAAGGACTCCAAACCGGTTCTCTCCACACCATCCCAGCTGGGGGAGAGAGCAGCCCTGTAATGTGATTACCCCAAATATGATGAACTTATTCTTTTCTTCCCGAAAACAAAGAGCAGCAGCCTTAAAACCCTGCGGCCAGCTGCTACTGCTGCGGCTCACTAATGGAGAGAGAGAGAGAGAGAGAGAGAGAGAGAGAGAGAGAGAGAGAGAGAGAGAGAGAGAGGGAGAGAGGGAGAGAGAGAGAGAGAGAGAGAGAGAGAGAGGGAGAGAGAGAGAGAGAGGGAGGGAGAGAGAGAGAGAGAGAGAGAGAGAGAGAGAGAGAGAGAGAGAGAGAGAGAGAGAGAGAGAGAGAGAGGGAGAGAGAGAGAGAGAGAGAGAGAGAGAGAGAGAGAGAGAGAGAGGAGAGAGAGAAAGAGGGAGGAGGGAAAGAAAAGAGACAGAGTTAAAAAAGAGAGGGAGGAGGGAAAGAAAGGAGAGAGAAAGGAGAGAGAGGAAAAAGAGAGGGAGGAGGGAAAGAAAAGAGAGAGGAGGGTGAGTGATGCAGAGAGCTGAAGAGAGTTTGCCTGGTATCTGTGTGGGGTAATTGGAGTGCACTGCGATTGGTGGGCTGATCTGATTGGGGGGGCGGAGCCTGTGTGGAAGGGGAGTGTTGGCCAGCTCACACAAGTCCAGAGCGTATGCACCACTTTCCTGACCTCTAACCTTTCCCAGAGTCCTTTGCTCATGTTTTGCATATAATTTTCCATACAGGTAAAAAATACACTGACTGCTTTCACAAGACTTCCTCAGGGTTTACCTCTCTGGGGGCAGGGATCCGGTCCCTGTCATTGAGCTGTTAGTGAGGAACCTCACAGGGATGATCAATCGCTCCACCAATCACGTTTTTTATAGTACAACAACATTTACAATCAAAGAGCGCTTTACAGTGGACACATACAGACACAGGGAGTAACACAATCTGAAAAACACATATTATCCAGTAACGTGAAATGCTGGGAAGACGTTTCGAGTTCCTGAAAAATGAGTGGAACCTTAAAAATGGCAAATGAGTCACTGCTGTGTGTGTGTAACACACTGAAAACATAAACGGACTGAGATAAAAGCTCTATAAATGAATAAGTGACTGAATGTGCTGCACAGAGAACAGTGCTCCTGAGAAGGAAGGGCTCTTAAGGGGCAGATTTAGTAAGGATACCTTTAATTAATATACGCCATTTAGCAGACACTTTTATCCAAAGTGACTTTTTCAGTATATGTGGCGCCAATGGGAATCGAACCCACAACCTAAGCATTGTTAGCACCATGCGCTACCAACTGAGCCACACAGAACCACACTGTACCTACTGAAACACACAGAACCACACTCTACCTACTGAGACACACAGAACCACGCTCTACCTACTGAGACACACAGAACCACACTCTACCTACTGAGACACACAGAACCACACTCTACCTACTGAGACACACAGAACCACGCTATACCTACTGAGACACACAGAACCACAGAATTAGCATCAAGGGATGCCAATTTGTCAAATAAATATAAACATGTAAAGGTAGAATCAAACCCCAAAAGCGCATTCTAAATGAAAGAGGAGGAGATGTTCAGGGCCTGTGCTGGGATGCACAGTTATGCCTCCTCCCGGCTAACTGACTAATTATGAGAAATATTTCTGCTAAGCCTCTTACTGACAGAGGTACCCGATCGACGATCGGAGCGATCTGGAAAGCCAATTATTTTAATTAGCGTGGAAAGGGCTGGGGCGCTGGCCAAGGGGCCGGAATGGAAGCCAGCCGTGTGTGACTTCTTCAGAACTACTCATACACTCACGGGGGGGGTTAGAAAAAAAGGAAAAATAATTCAATCACTTGTCAACACTCAAACGTTTTTAATCTTCATGCCTCGACGAGTAGTTAAAGATTATTCCAGGGACTGACTGGTCTGGGCCTGGGTTCGAGTTTTTCACAGGCAAAGACACTCACACACACACACACACACACACACACACACACACACACACACACACACACAGAGGGGCCTCTCGATTGCCTTCTCGCTCTCGTTAACAACTTTTGGGACCATTTGCTGCGGTAGCCAAACCGTTGCCTTGCGGCGTTAGACGTGCTTCCCTGTGAGAACTCCCACCCCACAAAACAGAGAGGATGTTTATTATCTCATTTCCTCATCATTGAATGGCAACGCAAATGTTCTTCACAACTTTATACATTTGATACCAAGACCAGTAAAGATTTCCCTTGTTGTAAAATGAGATTTTAACCCAATACTGATTTCAGACTGACTGCTTGCTTAAAAGGGCAGAGTGTAGCCTGTGTGTGTTAGAATATTATGTGGTATTGGCATAAATGCTTTAATTCGATTAGCTCCGATTTTTGTTCAGATAAATCAGAAACTTCGGTACGAGCTGGACAGGAACATAAGAACATAAGAACATAAGAACATAAGAATACATAATGAGGAGAACGGGCCGTTCGGCCCTTCTAGGCTCGTCATGTCCTAATCTAAAGAGTATCTAGTACTGCATCTAGCCTGGACTTGAATAGCCCAAGTGTTTCTGCCTCTACTACCCGACCTGGCAAGCTGTTCCACACGGATATTAGAAAAACGTCCTAATATCCGTGTGGAATTTGCCTTTAACTAATTTCCACCTGTGGCCTCTTATTCTGCTGACCCCACTTATCTTAAAAAAGATGATTGAGTGAGTTTGAGATGTGATGTAAGCATAACGCACTTAAAAAGGGTTTGGTTGCTTATTTGAACTGACATATTTCTTTTTTTTCAGGCAATAGCACCATGAAAAAATAAGTTTATGAATGAATACTTTTTCATTTATCATAAATGTTGTATAAGTGTTCTGCAAATGTGTCACATTAAAATGTAATGTAAATGTAAAATGTATGAATGTAAATGCTTTTCAGAATGACATTTTAAAACTGCACTGTGATCTCATGGACACACACAAGGACGTGTCGGGTGTGTCTCGCTAAAGGCATGACCATCAGAACGGCCCAATGACCTCCGTTTCACCTGGGGAATTATGACAGTAATAGGCATGTACGTATGTGTAATATTTTCTATGTTAATCATAATTAGCAGCACATATTAATATGTTAAAAACTCATCGGGCTGCAGTGTTGTGAGAGAGCATGTTCAGTGAAGCGTGATGTCTTTACACAATGCTTCCTTTGGGCACTGACTCAATGAATCTGAGTAATTGAGTGTGTGTGTGTGTAAGTGTGTATGTGTAAATGTAAGTGTAAGTGTAATTGAGTGTGTGTGTATGTGTGTGAGCAATGTGTGTGTGAGCATGTGTGTGTGGATCTGTGTGTGTAATTGAGTGTGTATGTGTGTGTGTTGTGTGTGAGCGTGTGTGTGTGTGTGAGTGTGTGTGTCTGTGTGCGAGCGTGTGTGTGTGTGTGAGTGCGTGTGTGTGTGTGTGTGTGAGCGTGTGAGAG
>JAINUG010000244.1:77500-95000 GCA_029706075.1 Aldrovandia affinis
TTCGCCCGATGGCACCGCTCATTCGTTAGCATTAGCATGGGCTAATTAGTACAAAGTCTCGAACGCGGCACAAACAAGCAAATCACACACACGCGCGCGTATTAATAACTAAAGAGGATTTATGACCGTTGTCGCAAACCCTCTGTTCGAATCTACCACCCCCACCCCCGTGCGTTTTAATTTTCGAAAGTGTGGTCCAATTGGAAAATAATATGAAATAGAACGCAAGCAAATAAATAAAAGAACAAAATGAACCCACTCATGAAATATTGGTGTTCCCTGAAAACTCTACGGAGCTGGGTTTTTGTTGTTGTGTATTTCTCAAACTAAAGGTGAAGTTTGCCCTACAGCTACGGCTTCCAGCAGAGCGTTTTAGGCCTTTAATTAATCTTCACCTGTCAGGATCATCACCTCCTCCACAATCAACACCACACACGGCCAGCCATCGCGATCACTCATAGCTGTCTTTAATTAGAATCACATTCGATACTTGTCTAATTACTCCTGAACATTTTCTCAGTGACAGGCGTAAGGAGCTCTCTCTCTGAGCGCTTAAGGGGGGCTGATCTGCGTTGTCTAATTAAGACTAATTAAGAAGTAACGTCCTAACGTGGTGTAACGGACAAAGCATTTACCCGGAATGCAAGTTGCCCACTGCAGCTGTGGTTCGAAATCCGGCTGGGCCAGTCCGGCTCTGGCCAAGAGCCCCAATCAGGGTGGCGCATGAGCTTGCTGAGAAGCGCAAAGGGTGTCTCTGGAAAGTAGGTGGACGAATTCTGTCTCGGAGGAGGCAGATCATGGGGGAGGGAGAATTGAAAGAAGTAGAGGATATAATTGGCCACCAAATTGGGAGAAAAAACTGAAAACAAAAAAAGACTGATTAAGAAGTTCACCAGGATTACTTCACCGAGCAACTTTGAGCCTTCACATTGGATCTATTCTCGGCCCAGAAACCCACATTTCTGACGGGTGTTCACCATAGAAAGTGTAGAATGTAGGTAGCCTACGGTTAGTTGATGGAAGAAGAGGCTGTGGGATTGGTGAACATGATCATAATAATATTAATAATAATAATGCATTTAATTCAAAGCGCCTTTCAAGGAAGCCGAGGATGCTGTACAGTATCAAAAGGGGAAAAAGTAATAAAGCATTTGTCACCATTTTAAAAACAAGCACAAAGTCCTAGAAATCTGGAGAACTAAGCTACAAAGAAGCCAGACTGAAGAGGTGAGTCTTCAGAGCGTGGTTTATCAAAAGTGATGACAGTTTTGCCCCCGAGGGCATGCAAAAACCTGAGCTGGAAGCACATTTTTGTGATAGTCTCCGATTGTTCCCACAAATGTATATTCTATATTTAACAGAGCGGGTACACAGCGATAACAGCACTGTTGTTTTATGGGAAACATTACTGTTACTTATCCTGGAAAAATATCTGCCCACAAAATTCACAGTTTAATCCTTAAGACTCAACACCGTTAATAGTACACCCTGCTATTACCCTTCAGCTGTCACTCTCACCCACACACCCATTCACAAGCACATGCATGTCTGTGTGTGTGCGTATATGAGATTCCAGCTATACAATTAAAACCTGAATTTGAGAAAATCAAACGCATCGCTATTTTTCCTTATATAAATAAGGTCACAGCCACTCTGCTGTAAGACTGCTGGGTAAAACTTTAATTATTTACACACCTTGATGTTGGAACAACATCCAGGATCTGATAAAACTGGACTTGCTAATGCCTTCAGTTGATTAGGTATGATTTACACTAAATAACATGAGCAGTGTACCTGTTTTCATGAATGGCTGCTGGTTTTAATCTCACTGTTTTTATCGCATTGTAATTTTTTCATATTGTCCTGTGTGTTTCTGGATGCCACTGTGTTGGCCAGATTCCCCTAGATAATGAAACTCAGTGAGGTTTTTCTCCTTGGTAAATAAAGGTCAAACCCAGGGGAAGACTGTAGTTGGCCACACCTACTGTAACCACAAACAGATGCATATAAAGAAGTTCTGCTCTGGAACAGCCTTCCTATAGATATTAGAACAGCTGTTTCAGTGTCCTATTTTAAAACCCTTTTAAAAACACACTTTTACATCTTTTTAACATTTGTTTTGTATTTTAATGAGTTTTTATTATTTTATATTCTTGTTTGTTATATGTCTATTTTTGTCTTCTATTTTAATCCCTTTTTTGTGAAGCACTGTGCTCTATTGCTGGAAAGGTGCTATATAAATAAATAAAATCAAATAAAAAAAAAATAAATAAATAAGTGCTTATCTCAAATGAGTATGTGACATCTATGTAAAAATGAGTCGGAGATTAGGACAAGGGGTCGTGTACGTTTATCCTCGATTGGTTGTAAACGGGCTGAACGGAAAAAGGCAGTTTGGTAAACGCTTGGCACGGCCAACCAAACACTTTCCCCGGGTTGGATTTAGAGGACGAACCCCACGTCAGCGATCCCTGTGCGCGCTCCATTAGCTCTTTCCCGCATTTTCAGTCAAACGGCCGTTTTATCATCGATCCGGGGGGAGACGGATGCGTGCTAGCATGTCGGGGGGGGCAGGGGCGGAGAGGGGGGGAGATGTTAATAAGGAGGGCGGGGGCGGGCCATCCATCACCCCCCCCCTCACAGAGCGCCCTGCCGTGTCTCAGCCTTTATTTACACACACAGCTGGTGAATCAATGCCCCGCGTTATCACCCATAACCCCCAGCCCGCAGACCCGTCTCTACCACCGGGGGGCAGGCACGAGCTCACCTCGTCTACTGTGCAGGCCCGGGGGGGTCATAATCAGAGCCCCCCCCCACACCCCACCCCCATCCTCTAAATACCCCCTGAGAGGGGTACACTCTCAAAAAAAAGGTAATAATAATATAATATATGCCATTTATTAGACACTTTTATCCAAAGTGACTTAGACTAGTGAATGTATACATTTTTCTGTATATGTGGCCCCAGTGGGAATTGAACCCACAACCTAAGTGTTGTCAGCGCCACGCTCTACCTACTGAGCCACACAGAACCACGCTCTACCTACTGAGCCACACAGAACCACGCTCTACCTACTGAGCCACACAGAACCACGCTCTACCTACTGCCACACAGAACCACACCACTGAACACAGAACCACGCTCTACCTACTGAGCCACACAGAACCACGCTCTACCTACTGAGACACACAGAACCACGCTCTACCTACTGAGCCACACAGAACCACGCTCTACCTACTGAGCCAAACAGAACCACGCTCTACCTACTGAGCCAAACAGAACCACGCTCTACCTACTGAGCCACACAGAACCACGCTCTACCTACTGAGCCACACAGAACCACGCTCTACCTACTGAGACACACAGAACCACGCTCTACCTACTGAGACACACAGAACCACACTCTACCTACTGAGACACACAGAACCACGCCTACCTACTGAGCCACACAGAACCACGCTATACCTACTGAGCCACACAGAACCATGCTCTACCTACTGAGCCACACAGAACCACGCTCTACCTACTGAGACACACAGAACCACGCTCTACCTACTAAGCCACACAGAATCATGCTGTACCTACTGAGACACACAGAACCATGCTCTACCTACTGAGACACACAGAACCACGTCTACCTACTGAGCCACACAGAACCACACTCTACCAGAGCCACACAGAACCACGCTCTACCTACTGAGCCACACAGAACCACGCTATACCTACTGAGCCACACAGAACCACACCTACTGAGCCACACAGAACCACGCCCACCTACTGAGCCACACAGAACCACGCTCTACCTACTGAGCCACACAGAACCACGACCTACTGAGCCACACAGTGTTATTCCCGGGCGTGACCGGTTTGAGCCGGTGAGACGGTGAAACGTCCCTCTCTTTACATTCCCGGTACTGCGCAGACAACAGCGATCTTAAGAACGTCTGGGGCTCACCTCCACCTCACCTCTGTGTGTTTGCCAGGGGCATCTTGGCATAGAGCTCACCGATGCGCTCTCCAGCCGACGAGCGATTGGGGCTTAATGCACTTGCTGAATAACACCGCGCTTTGATGAGACGTGATTTGCCACTCGGCACCAAAGGGAAAGAACCTTCAACGCGCCATTGTCTGCCGCGGCGGCGTCGAAATCGAGCAGCCCTACGATGACCTGGGCGAAGACGCTGGTGGATGGCTTTTAATGCTCATAAATCTCGATGTTCTTACCCAAATATATTATTCAATATAATGGCATGACTCCGATGCAGGTAGCTAATGCACTGCTATTGTTATTAATGCAATAAATGTCATCTGTGGAATTGCTAAGCTGATATGAATTGAATGGAAAGAGGACGGCGCTTTTCGGTGGAGAGGTCAGGGCGGTCTGTGGGGAGAGAGAGATCCATGGAAGAGATCCACTTTCACAGGAGCATGGGCATAAGCTCTCTCCCTCTCTCTCTCTGTCTCTCTCTCAGGGCCAGAGAAGGACACACTGTCCATAGAGGTGTGGGGGTACAAGAACTATATTTCTCTCTGAGCAGCCAGGGGGTGGGGGTGGGGGGGGGGTGGGGGCGCTGTCTGTCAGTGGGTTGGACTCTGCCTCCAGACCAAAGACAAACAAACAAACCGAACTAGAGAAACTGCCACACACACACACACATACGCACACGCACGCAAGCACACACACACACACATACGCACACGCACGCAAGCACACACACACACACATACGCACACGCATGCAAGCACACACATGCTCAGACATGCACATACACACGTATGCTCACACACACGCATGCACACACACACGCATGCACACACACACGCATGCACACACACACCCACACACACACAGACACACAAGGACATTCACACGCACACACACACACACACACACACACACACACACACATCATACGCACACATGCATGTACATACACACATACGCACACACATTCAGACATGCACATGCACATACACACACACACACACACACACACACTGAGTTGCAGTGGCACACTGAGTTTACCCAGTCGGCTTGTCAGTTTATATCAGGAATTCTTTCTGAGAATGAAGTCATTTCACACTCAAGACACACACACCCAGTAGCTCGGCGCTTTTCGCAACATCTATCATCTCGTGAGTTAAAGCGTTTGGAGACGAGCCATCGCGCCAGTGTGGATGTTACAGTATTCACATCTCACCCCACTCTTTGTTTGGGGTTAGTCCCTTCCTGGCTCCAGGTTCAAGGTACACGTGGCTGGTGTGTATTTATCTCCCTGTCTCCCCAATTACCTGACAGTTTATTCAGCACAGAGAGCGTCGAGAGAGCGCCGAGTTCTGAAACAAAAGACGGGTTTCCAGGTAGCTTTCAGTACGGCCACTGACTGATGAAAGCTCTGGGGGTGACTAATCTCCCTCTCGGGGGGAGAAGAGCCTAATGCCGCTGAGACTCGAGCTGGAGAGAGAAACAGAGGCGCCCCTGGCTTCTCTGGAGACATGATGAGAAACTAAAATATCAGGGCAGGGTTTTCAGGGCAAGAACTTTTTAATTCCCATTTGATCAGATTAGGCTTGAGTTTCGATTGAAAAATGAACAGAATTTTGCATCACTTGCTATTAGTTTGTGCATTCCATGGTGTATAGGTAAGTAAATTAGTTTATATATTTATATATATTATAAACTCAAGTTGTGGCCAAAAAGAAGGAAACACTTGGGTAAATTAGGGACACAAAACATATTGAAAGCAGGTACTTCCACACGGATGTTGTTCCTGAGTTAACTTGAAAGCAGTTAACATCCCAGCATGATCAGAACTGTGTACGAAAGTGCTGGGCAGGCCTGGTTGCCTATAATTATGGCTAGCATGGCTAGAAGACGAGACCTAGAAGGTGAGCAGGCAGAACAGGAAGGTAGTCCTGTCATACTGGTGTTTTCACTACCTCTGTGTGTGTGTGTGTGTGTGTGTGTGTGTGTGAGTGTGTGTGTGTGTGTGTGTGTATGTGTGTGTGTGTATGTGTGTGTGTGTGAGTGTGTGTGTTTGTGACTGTGTGTGCATGTGAGAGTGAGTGTGAGTGAGTGTGTGCGTGCTGTGCCTGCGTGCCTGCGTGCGAGCGTGTGTGTGTGTGTGTGTGTTTGTAACAGTGGTGGCTAGTGAGCTGGGATCATTGGTCTCAACCTGTTTTCATTCATTTTTGCTTAATTAACAAGCGTGCCAATCAATTGTTCCTCTCGACACATTAAATAATTTTGCCGTCGTTTATATTAAGGTGTGCTTATTTCACAAATAGCCATTCAGAGTCCTCAAACCGTGGACTAGCAGTCAAGTGGTGCTTCAGCCCATAAATTCACTACACAAAGGAGGTGGTATTGGAACACAGAGTGTGCATTGAGGCCCCTCTGCCTCTAGGGGGCGATGGTGTAAAGATCGGATTGGGCCTGTCAATGTCCCTGAACGCCAGTGCAGTCGTGTTAGTGAAGTGCTCCAGAGGGGTACCTGTGAGGGAGGGGGGGCAGGAGTTACGACAGGGTGCTCCCAAACTGTGACTAAACGAGACCCCCACCTCAATAAAACTGTTGACATCTTTATCTAACACCCACTACAAACGGAAACGTAATGGTTTAACACACTAGTCAATGGAATGGGATATCATACACCATGGATCTATATCGGACATTTATTTATTGCAATTTAATATTTAATAAATGTACTAAATCATCATAATATTACTGAAGATGGTGTAACCCAGCCTCACCTTTCTTTGTAAACCTGTTTTATTGATTGATAAAAATCTAAAAGTATGTATTTTGTGAAATATTGAAATATAAACAGAGCAAAACAAATACTTTAAATTCTTAAAAGGGAAAATATTATATTCCCATATTCCTGGGACCTCTTTGTGGATTCCTGGGGTCCCCAGTTTGGGAAACTCTGAGATTATTATTTATTAGCGTAACTGCTAATAACGCACCAGCTGTTGCTATTACTGTCAGTATTGCTACTGTTCTTACTGCCCCCTGCTGGACGCTGCTACTACTGCCCCCTGCTGGCGATGTAGAACTGCAACCACCACTACTACTAGTCTACTGCTGTTGCTGCTGCTCCTAATACTAGCTCTGTTTAAACACCTTACACATCGGAGCAGCGGACAGCGTAGCGGTCTAACGCACCGTATCTTGGCTGGTCCAACGTGAGTGTGTGCTGCCTGTCAGGGACGCGGTTCCAAACCCGTCTCTACCAGACTGGCCCTGGTCATCAGCCCTGATCGGGGGGTGTTTGGCTGTCCGCCCCAAGGGGAGGGGGAGGGTGAACCGGCTCGGGTCCGCCGTGAAGCACGTAAGGGAGTCTCCAGAACGTGGGTGGGGGTGAATTCCATCTTGAAGGAAGCAGAGTTTGCTGCCCTCTGAGAATTAGCTTGCCCTGTAGAGACGAGCGGCGGACTCGTGTGGGGGGGAAAAAAATCAGAAACAAATTTAATTTATTTTCTTTTTTTAACTACTAGGGATACTAGGACGTTTTGCCCTCTCCAGGATGGGGGTGTATGGGACTCTGTCCTGACAGGTGATGCCCAGGTGGTGCCTCAGGCAGTGCAGGTGACAGGTGCCTCTCTTAGTGTGCATAGAGGAGGCTGAGTACCTTTCACCTGCTCTGCCTGAGGCGTGTTAGCTAGCTTATTACCAGCTCAGCTAACTTGAGCAGCACCTCATTCAGAACATTCAGCTCTAGATGTTACAAACCTGTCCGTCGTTCGGATGGGACGGTAAAAACCGAGGTCCTGACTCTCTGTGGTCATAAAAGATCCCATGGTGCTTTTCTAAAAAGGGTGTTGGCCAAATTCCCAACCAAGACAATATATATACATACATGGAGTTCATTCCCTCCCTCCTGGCCTCTCCACTGTGTATCTGATGTGTGGTGAGTTTGTACTGGCGCACTATGGCTGCCGTCACATTCACCCAGGTGGGTGCTGCACATTAGTGCTGGTTGAGGTGAGTTGCCCACCCTATCATTGTAAAGCGCTTTGAGTTCCCTGTCAAAAACGTGCTACATAAATCCAATATTCATTCAAACACTAATGTCCATCCTTGCCAATGGTAGGAACAGAATGGACACACTGGTGTGAATTGTTCGTTTTTTTTCTGATCAAACACTGTTGATTTTCTCAAATTAGCTTAACCTCTATGACTGGGTAGAAATGCAGTATTGAAAGAATAGAAGAAAATGGAAAATAGAAAAAATAGATCTTTCAGACCCATTCAGACAACGAGTTTAAAAGGGCACTAGAATGGCAGCAAAAAAAAAGACTTTTGTTATTTATTTGATTACGTAATGCTGAATAAAAACCCAATTTTCAAAAAGCCCTTTCCACGCTTGCCTGGGCAGGCAGCTCCTTCCGTAAGGTTAAAGCCATCTACAATCTTTGTTTTTTATGTAGTTGTGAATATTTCAGGACTTAAGTGCCCAGAAAAAATCACTGGCAGAGCACAAAGCCAGCCCCTACATCCAGAGCCAAAATGGCTGCCCTTGGGTGGCGTAACGGTCAAAGCATTCACAAAGCAATGCAAGTTGCCCACTGCAGCCATGGTTTGAAACCCGGCTACGCCAGTCCGGCCCTGGCCGGGAGAACCAATCGGGGGCGGCAACTGGCTGACCGCCCCAGGGGGAGGGGGGAGGGAGAGCTGGCACCAGCTCGCCAAGGAGCGGTAGGACGACCTCATAAACATAGTTGGGCGAGTGCAGTCTCGGAGGAGGCAAACGTTGCCTTGAGGTATTAGCTTGTCCCATGGAGGCGGGCGGTGAGTTTGTGGAGGAGGGTAAATAAACAGAGGATATAATTGGCTACTAAATTGGGAGAAAAACTGGGAAAAAATCTGAAACTAAAATGAAATGTAAAAAAGATGGCTGCCCTTGTTTCAGCAGTGTGGGCTAGCCCCAGTCTTTCCCAGCACAGTGTTTCGCCAGTCTTGGTGATAGTGCGTACCTGAACCTGGCTACAACTTTGGCTTCCCTTCTTTTCCAAAATAATTCACATTCCTGGGACTTCCACATGCAGCTGTGTCACAGCTACACAAACAGAAATACACTAACAGCATAAAATGTTCTAACAATTATAACAACATGGTAATAAATTCTTCATAACATGTTATCACTTGTTAGATTCCTTGGTTATGGTCATGGTTAGCTATTTGAGGATAAACCACAGAATTTACTGTAGGAGTCTTTTGCAGCCTTAAAATCCACACATTTGGCAGGACTTCAATGCATTACATTACTGTTTTTATTAGTATTAACATTAGTTTAAAAAATGTGTAAAACTTACTACTTATCACTACTTATGGCTTTTTTCATCCACATACTGTATGGATTCTGGGGGCCTGGTGTGTGTGTGTGTGTGTGTGTGTGTGTGTGTGTGTGTGTGTGTGTGTGTGTGTGTGTGTGTAGAGTTAGACACCAGTGCTCAAACTGAAGGGCCTTCTACTTCCTGTCTTCTACGTCCTGTCTGCCCAGCCAAAAATACGGTAGCCTGGAGGACCACAGAGTGGCAGATTTAGAGCGCAGATCTGTCTGTCAGTTTGCTCCCAAGGGGAAAAAGGGTGTTGGACAAAACGGAGAACACATAAACAATCCTTACAACCCTGACACATCCTGGTCTCCTGAACAGCACAGACATAACAAAGAGGCCCTAGGTGATGACCGAGGCGTGGTAACTCCCTCTCTCTCTCTCTGTCTCTCCCTCACTCTCTCCCTCTCCCTCACTCTCTCTCTCCCTCTCCCTCACTCTCTCTCCCTCTCTCTCTCTCTCTCTCTCTCTCTCTCCCTCTCTCTCTCTCTCTCTCTCCCTCACTCTCTCTCTCTCCCTCTCACTCTCTCTCTCCCTCTCCCTCTCTCTCTCTCTCTCTCTCCCTCACTCTCTCTCTCCCTCTCTCTCTCTCTCTCCCTCCCTCTCTCCCTCTCCCCCTCTCTCTCTCTCTCTCTCCCTCACTCTCTCTCTCTCTCTATCTCCCACTCTCTCTCTCCTCTCCCTCTCTCCTTTCCACTCTCTCTCTCTCTCTCCCCCCTCTCTCACTCCCTCTCTCGCTCTCTCTATCTCTCTCCTCTCTCTCTCCCCCTCTCTCTCTCTCTCTCTCCCCCTCTCTCTCTCTCTCTCTCTCTCCTCTCTCTCTCTCTCTCCTTTCCACTCTCTTTTCCCTCTCTCTCTCTCTCTCTCCTCTCCTCTCTCTCTCTCTCTCTTTCCACTCTCTCTCTCTCTCTCTCTCTCTCTCTCTCTCTCTCTCTCCCTCTCTCTCTCTCTCTCTCTCTCTCTCTCTCTCTCTCTCCCCCTCTCTCTCTCTCTCTCTCTCTCTCTCTCTCTCTCTCCCTCTCTCTCTACTGTCTCTCTTTTCGAACCCAGTCCCTGGTTTTTCCATTGGCCCATCCGTGTTTATTTTGCTTTGTGAAGTCGGCGGGGTCAGTGTTCTCCAGCTGTTTGTGTGTCTTGGCGGGCTGGGGTAAATGTCAGTCCGGGCTGTCCGTGTCACGGCCGGGCCTGGGGGGGGCACGATGACTTGATTCATGCACTCACCATCGTCGTGGAAACCGTTGGGTAGGGTTGGACTCATACTACAGGCGTGGGGGGGGGGGGGGCTGGCTGGCATGTTTTTCGCTGGTGTTTCCATCACGTTGTCTCTCGTAAAAGTGATGGACTAAAGAATGTTTCCCTTTTCGCAACAGGAAAAAAAACTTTTATGTGGAAAATAAATCCCATATATTAAAAACAAAATAAATCTATTCCCACGCCAGAGTTGGGAAACGTGGAATTAGAAAGGCTTGATATATGGAAATGCAGATGGAGGAAGTTTCCTGGAAATGGCTGTTTGTTGTATCGTTGCCTCACAGAACAAATGTTACTAAAGCATGTTAATCCTGTATAAGCCATGATGCACGCAGACTGCACACAGCAGCTGGTACGAATGCCATCTGACTGAAATAGCAGGAAAATATATTCTCTGTTTCTTTTACAACCTGTTAATTGGAATTAGTCTTTTCGCATATCTCTCCTAGATACACACACACATAGACCACTATACATATGTATTCCATCAGAGAGTTCCGAGCGCAGGGTCAGCCATAGTACAGCGCCCCTGGAGCAGTTTTAGGGGTTCAGTGCCTTGCTCAAGGGCACTTCAGCAGTGCCCCAGGAAGTGAACTAGCCTCCCTCCGGTTTCCAGTTCATTGTTTGGCCTTCCTGGGATTTGAACCAGCAACCCTCCGCTTGCCAGCCCGTGTCGCTAACCACTGAGCCACTGCCGCCCATCAGTGGGACTGAATTTCAGAACTAAATTGCGCTTTCCATCACTGAATACATCCTTTGGGTGGGCAGGCACAACCTCACTGAAGAGCATGGAGGATTTCCCAGACATGGGACCAAGTCCCGCCCTGCGATGGATTGGCGACCTGTCCAGGGTGTATTCCTGCCTCTCGCCCGGAACGCATGCTGGGATAGGCTCCAGCCCCCCCCCGCGACCCTGACCAGGAATAAGCGCCTTAGATAATGGATGGATGGATGGATGGGACCAAGTCCCTCTTATCCAAGTCACAAGTAAGTCTCAAGTCATTTGGTCCAAGTCTCTAGCAAGTCCCAAGTCATCAAAACAGTGACTCGAGTCCACTTGAGTCCAAGTCACAGTGACTCGGGTCCACATCTCCAGGATTTCCCTGTGGACAAAATAAGAGGCGAGTTCCATCTCGGAGGAGGCGGATCATCGCCGGCCTCGGGGAATTAGCTTGACCCAGAGGACGGGCGACGAGTTTGTGGGGGATGGCAAATCGAAATAAATACAGGGTGAAACTGGACACTAAATTGGGAGAAAAATTGGAAAGAATCTGAAACAAATTTTGAAAAAAAAAATATATATATATTGTTGTTATTATTTACTTGATAGACTCTTATTCAGGTTATATATATTTACTGTGTACTGGATATCTAATGGAGGGTGTCTACTTAATGTTACACTGGGCCCTTCTTCACCTGGGAAGTAGAAACTGAATACTACCCTTCATAAGTCCGGTTCCTGGTCACGGATCAGTCTACAGCGGGGGGGCAATTCCGGTCCTGGAGGGCCGGTGTGTGTGCAGGTTTTTGTTTCTACCAATTACCCCTGGCTCAATTAGCTAATTAGTTGGATAGACCAATGCTGGTTCACTTGTAGATTAGACCACAGTGACATGGTTCATATGGGAACACAAGAACAGTCTTCAGCTGTCACTCATGGGCTTATCAAGAAACTTTGCATGTTGCAGTTGGCATGAAATCCAGAAACGGATCCGGCCCTCCTGGCCCACCCCTGAGCTACAGGAATGTTCTGGCCTAGCAGTGCAGGCTCAGTGGCCTAGTGCCACTCTGGGATGAGCTTGAGGAAATGGACGTCGGGAGGAGAAGCTGAGGGGGCGTGTGTGTGTCCATCACCGGGGGCTTTTAACGGGGGGGGCGGTGGGACTGTCCGCCGTTTGATGTTGCTCCAGGAATTAAATTAAATTTTCAGACGCGACTCAGAAACAAAAGCCCTTTTGCCAGGCAGGACGGAGGCCATTTCATCCCTCGCAGAGATGGGAGCTGACGGCAGAGAGAGTGTTTGGTCGGTGATGGCGTGCTGGAGGTGCCGTTTCTGTCAGATTCCACACCCCCACCCCACCCCCATCCCATCACACGGACTCCCTCAGTCCGACAGAGCGAGGCTGTGCAAAAAATAAAACATTTCGCTGCTCAAAGAGAAAGAAACTAGGTTGGGAAAAGGGGGGAAATGTAATCACATTACCCTGAGAAAACTTTTACTTATGGCTGATGGGATCCGTTTAAAATTGAACGGGTTTTGGGCCTAAACGGATTTGCATTGATCCAGATATGTATAGAGCCAAAGTCAGTCTATCTATTCTGTGAGGGAATTAAAAGCTTCATAAGCCTATAGAGCCAGACTGTATAATCCTGCGTTTGGGCGATCAATACGGTCCGGGCCATTCTCACGGGTGTGTGTGTGAGTGTGTGTGTGTGTGTGAGTGTGTGTGGGATGATGGGGGTGGGGGTGTGTGTGTGTGTGTGTGTGAGTGGTGTGTGTGTGTGTGTGTGAGAGTGGTGGGGTTGGTGTGTGTGTGTGTGTGTGTGTATGTGTATGTGAGTGAGTGTGAGTGTATGTGTGTGTGTGTGTGTGTGTGTGTGTGTGTGTGTGATGGGGGGTTGGTGTTGTGTGTGTGTGTGTGTGTGTGTGTGGGATGGGGGGGTTGAGTGTGTGTGTGTGTGTGTGTGAGTGTAGTGTGTGTGTGGGATGTGTGTGTGTGTGTGTGTGTGTGTGTGTGTGTGTGTGTGTGTGTGGTGTGTGGGGGTTGAGTGTGTGTGTGTGAGATGGGGTGTGTGTGAGTGTGTGTGTGTGAGATGGGGGGGTTGGTGTGTGTGTGTGTGTGTGTGTGGGAGTTGGTGTGAGTGTGTGTGTGTGTGTGTGTGTGGGATGGGGGGGCTGGTGTGTGCCCAGTGTATATTTTTCTGGTGAATTCTTGGGCATGTGGGAGTCGGCCGTTGCCCTGGCCTACCTGCTCGTTGGGTGGCGGCCCGGGCTGCTTGGGTTGGTGATCAGCTGTTAACACTGCACAAATAAGCGCTGCTGCCTGTTTATTTAGTCTGACACTCCGACATTAATCGTCTGCAGAAGCCGCGTGACAGCATATGCCCTTCAGAAGGAGAGCGGAGGAGACGGTCGGAGACTGCCACAAGAGAAAACCAACAGGGCCAGATTTCTCAGAAGGAAAAACGGTGAGGGTGGGATACGAAGGAATGTCCTAAATTGATTTACTTGAGAAACGCTCTTTAAATTATACATTTATGGAATCAGTCCTAAATTCCCAAGGAAACCTTCCTCTACCTACTGAGCCACACAGAACCACTCTACCTTGAGCCACACAGAAACGCTCTACCTCTTTAAATTATACATTTATGGACATAATATAATAATAATATATGCCATTTAGGCAGATTATTTTATCCAGAAGCACACTACCTGAGCCACACAGTATATGTGCCACACAGTCCCAATGGGAAGAGAACCCACAACCTGAGACACACAGAACCATGTACCTACTGCCAACACCATGCTCTACCTACTGAGACACACAGAACCACGCTCTATCTACTGAGACACACAGAACCACGCTCTACCTACTGAGCCACACAGAACCACATTTATGGCTACTATAGCATTTATTTAAAAATGTTTTAAATGAAAGCATGAAATTGTATACAGCGCTTTGATTAAAGAGCTTAGTTTCAGCCAATCATGGATCAAATGCCTGCATTGCTCGACTGCTCTCTTGTTGGTGTTGTTGCCTAGGCTGCTGCTGCTGCTGCTGGCACCGCAACCCTCTCGCCACCCGAGAGCAGGTGCTAAAGTGACTCCTCGGGGTCCTGGGACGATGGGTGCCAATGAGCGATTACCTGCCCTGTCCCGGCACTGCCCCCCTCCCCCTCCTCCTCCGCCGCGCAGAGGTCACGCTGCCCGCTGTCACCGCGCGCTCCGTCCAGGGGACCACAATGACATTCGCCGTGGAAACGGCAGGGAAAACTGATGACTAAGAAAGGGCAGATATGAGATTAGCCTTCTCCTCCTCTCCCTCCTGCCTAAGTGCCACTCGCAAAACACAGGAGCAAAGAAGATAATAACCTTACAATTGCTCTTATAGGGATTGAGTTATTTGATTATAACCCCATGAAAGAATTGTATATCCTCCCACCCCCCTCTACACACACACACACACACACACCCCCCCACCCACACACACACACACACACACACACACACACACACACACACACACACACACACTCCCCACCCACCCCTGTGCCTGTTTCTGGACATTGGGAACAAAGCCATTTCACAACCTTTTGAGTTTTGAGTGAGAGCGACAGGAGAAGTCTGGAGAAGGAACAAGAGGCGATTTATAGATTAGAGTGACAAAGACAGAGGGTCATTTCTGCCTGAACCCCCGAAAGAAAATAAAATACAACAAAAACAAAAAAAAGCAACAGTCATTTAAATAGGGACTGGTTCAAACCAAACTGGCTAATTGATACATTTCTTTAAAAAAATATATAGTTGCACTTTTTTATACGAGACGGAAAACATTTAAACCGTTTACATTACGTTTAATCCTCCAAGTCGCCCCAAAACCTAAAAACAAAAACCGGTTCTATAAATGTTTTTTCTTTAGTGTTGGTCTTTCTGCGTAATTACACAGCGATATTTGGTAACATCAATCGCTCGAGCCGTCACGGGTTTGACACCGTCCTGGCTGGCAGACCCGTGGGCAGGATGTGGCTTGGCCGCGATCGCGCTGGAGAAACGATGTGAAAAACGCTGTGGGCGGGAAGAGCAGAGCGCTCCCTCCTCTCCTCCTCCTCTCCTCCCTCCCTCCCTCCCTCCCTCCATCAGTCTGAGAAGGTAAACAACAAGATGGGGATCTTCTCCGTTTTGGCACGGTGGCTTTCCTCCGTCCCCAGGCCGGCTCACGCTCGCTATCCCAGCATGCAATGCTCAACCCTGGCACAAGGGTACCTGCAGTGGTGGACAGAGTACACAAACCCTTTACTTGAGTAAAAGTACAGATACCCTGATAAAATATTACTCCAGTAAAAACTAAAAAGTCCTACATTTAAACCCCATTTGTTCTTAGAAATGTAGGGGAGTGAAAGTAAAAATAAAAGTAAAAATGGAAATATTTAAGTAAGCACAGATACTTGAAAAATGTACTTAAGTACAGTAATAAGTCAAAGTAAAGTAAATGTACTTTGTTAGTGTCCACCACTGGGTACCTGGCCCCCCCTCACCAATGAAGGCTGGCTGGAGGATGGACCTTGCACTCCCTGCCTTATAATTTTCCATTCATTTATTTATATTTATTTTTGTTTCAGGGTTTTTCCCATTTTTCTCAACAATTTGGTAACCAATTACACACTCTGGTCAACTTGCCCTCCCCCACGGGCCCACCACTTGTTCTCAGAGGCAAGATGTTTTTCCCGTACAGGGACGCCTTTCGCGCCTTCTCGGCGAGCTTGTGCTGGCTCACTGCTTCGAAAGGTGACCTATCACCCTCCCCCCCTCCCTCTGGGGCGGACAGCCAATCGCCGCCCCGACGGGGCTCTTGGCCAGAGCCGGACTGGCGCAGCCGGGTTTCGAACCACGGCTGCAGTGGGCAACTTGCATTCCGGGTGAATGCTTTGACTGTTACGCCACCCGAGGCCCCATTCATGCCTTATAATCTTATCTGATCTTATCACCTTGAATGGAGGCTCTGTTTTAACCAGAGGCGCAGTGTAGTGTAATGGTTAGGGAACTGGGCTTGTAACTCAGAAGTTGCAGGTTCAATTCCCAGGTGGGGGCACTGCTGTTGTACCCTTGAGCAAGGTACTTAACCTGAATTGCTTCAGTAAAATATCCAGCTGTATAAATGGATTGTATGTAAAGGGGCCAGACGACCTGAACAGTCGTGACAGGAGAGCAAAGGCTTCATGAACCAGAAACAGGGTTCACTGTGTCCTTCAGTGACTCACTCATTTGAACCTGCAGTGCTTTTACCGAACCCCAAAAACAGGGTTCACATACGCAATGCAATGCATCTGACGCTAGTTTTCTACATTGTAACAATGCTTTTGATACATTATGTCCCTGATGTATAATATAGATATCATATCAATATAAAATATAATATAAATAATTATGTAGATAAAATAAATGTTGTTGTAGTTTTGTTGTTGATGCTGTTAGGTGTGGGGGTAGGGGCAGTATCAGCAGTGTTCTGCCTCAGGGAGTCCACAGACCCCTGTCTGTCTGTCTGTCTGTCTGCCTGGGAGGAAAACCTCAGGAAACCCTTGGCAAAGCCCTTGGCAAAGTTCCTGTTCGCCTCAACGCGTCCGGCGTCTGTCCGCTGCACGTCAGCGTGGGGAGTACCTGCCACGTACCTGCCCCCAGTCGATTAAAATCACGGAAAAGTTTCCTGACCAGCACTGCTCCACTGGAGACAACACCATCTGAAGCTCGCCTCGCAATGTGGAAGGAAAAGCTGAACAACCACCCACACAGCCCGACCATGCACATCCCCGCCGCCGAAAGCCTCCCACCAGGAGATAACAACTGGGCAAAGTGGAAATGCCTGAACCGGCTCCGCTCAGGCGTGGGCCGTTCCAGGGAAGCCCTAAGCAGATGGGGGTACCTGAGTGGTCCAACAACGTGTGACTGTGGCACAGAACCCCAGACCATGGAACATCTCCTCCGATGTCCTCTACTAGGCGGACCCTCGGCGGTGGTTCTGTGTGGCTCAGTTGGTAGAGCACAGCGTTGGCAACGCTTAGGTTGTGGGTTCAATCCCCACTGGGGTCAAATATACTGAAAATGTATGCATTCACTACTGTAAGTCGCTTTGGATAAAAGCATCTGCTAAATGGCGTATATTATTATTATTATTATTATTATATTATTATGAC
>JAINUG010000244.1:102500-110000 GCA_029706075.1 Aldrovandia affinis
GAAAACTGGGTAGGAATAACAGAGAGGGTGCAGTCAGTCTAATCTCCAGTCTGGCTCCACAAACAGCTGAGCTGAGCAGCGCCAGACCCAGCCTGAGGTCCCAGCATCCCCCAGGACACGCCCTGCGGGGGCGGAGCCTCACAATCAGCCTGACCCCCAGCTGGCTGCTGGGAAAGAACAACAACACGGAGGGCAGAGACGGGAGTCACTGAGATTACAGACCTGGAAAGGGCGCGGGATGATGATGTCATCAGACTCCCAGACTGGGAGAAGGAGAGAGAGAGAGAGAGAGAGAGAGAGAGAGAGAGAGAGAGAGAGAGAGAGAGAGAGAGAGAGAGAGAGAGAGAGAGAGAGAGAGAGAGAGAGAGAGAGAGAGAGAGAGAGGGAGAGGAGAGAGAGAGAGGGAGAGAGGGAGAGAGAGAGAGAGAGAGAGGAGGAGAGAGAGAGAGGGAGACAGAGAGAGGGGAGGAAGAGAGAGAGGGAGAGGGAGAGAGAGGGGGAGGAGAGATAAAGATAGAGAGAGAGAGAGAGAGGAGAGAGAGAGAGAGAGAGGAGAGGGAGAGAGGGAGAGGAGAGAGAAAGAGAGAGAGAGAGAGAGAGAGGGAGAGAGAGAGGGAGAAATATGGCAACAGTAAGTAGTCACAAATGAGACATAAGTTTATTTTCTAAAAGGATGTTCATCTCTTATCTTATCTCTATAATATTTTGATATATGCAAACAAGACAACCGCAACATTAGCTGCTGTCCCTGCTTGAGGCACACTGGCTCTAAAAGAGCGCAGAGAGTATAATAGAGACTATAATAATAACAACAATCAATCAATCAATCAATCATAATAATAATAACAATGATGATTATTACAACTATCATAACAATCACAATAACCCTAGTATTATAATAATAATCATATTATGGGCCTGCTCTTCCATTGGTGGACAGCGTTATCTGTGCTTCCATGTTACTCCCATAACTCTCTCCCCCACCCTCCTGACCTGCTTAACCCCAGATTGCTCTCTGTGGCCCCCATAAATACCCAGCATGCTGTCAGTCTGCCCCCTGCCCCACACCGCCCCCCCTCCTGAGGAGTGTGATGAGAGGCAGATATGAGCCAAACTGCAGGAGTTACACAACACATCACTCTGTGTGCATTCCTCTCATCCCCCCTTTTCTACTCTGCCCCCCCTTCTCCTCCTCCACTCACCTTGTGCCACCCAGCAACAGACAGACAGACAGACAGACAGATAGATTGACTGATTTATTTTGGGCAAGGAGTCAGTTCGATACTTGGACAGACAGGCAGACAGAGACAGATGGCTCCTGCAGTAGAGGAAACAGGTCTGTTCTCCTTTTGATGTGCAGTTTCTTTCTCACTAATAATAATGATCTTGTGTTTTAACAGGTTACACAGTTTTTTACGCAGGGTAATTGGAAGGTACCTTTCCACATACCTCTCCTAGATGCACACACACCATCAGAGAGGTCCGAGCGCAGGGTCAGCCATAGTACAGCGCCCCTGGAGCAGTTTTAGGGGTTCAGTGCCTTGCTCAAGGGCACTTTGGCAGTGCCCCAGGAAGTGAACTAGCATCCCTCCGGTTTCCAGTTCATTGTTTTTCGTTTGGTCTTCCTGGGATTCGAATCAGCAACCCTCCGCTTGCCAGCCCGTGTCACTAACCACTGAGTCACTGCCACCCACTACAACATGCATTCAGTGCTATGTGAGAAAATGGCTTCAGAAAACTTGACCAGGCTTTGTTTTTTGTTTTGTTTAGTGTTTTGGGGCTGAGAGAAAACAGTCGTACATGAAAACACTGGAGTAATACGTCACAAGGAGGAAATTCGATTTCTGTGGCCGATGTCAATACTTAACATTAATATTCTGTCAGGGAGGAGATCATTCGCCCCACTGACTGATGTGCTAAGTACGGCCGGGGGAACTAATGGAGGAAGAATTTTCAGCTTCAAAACAAAGCGCTCGTCTGGGGAGAGCCAGGGCATGCAGCTCGATATCGATGCTGAGGATTTTGTCTGGAGCAATAAAACAAAGATTGAAATAAACTCCCACTTGATGTAAAACTATAATTTGTATTCCAACCACTATTAGAAGCCTTCAACTCTCAACCCTTCTCACCGATCACACAGAATGTTTAACTAGATCTTAAAATCCGTTATTAAGTCAAATTGATCCTGGCCTTCTCTACTTCTTTCATACACATACAATTTCCCTTTCAACCTGTTACCTAATCATTCCCCTGTTACTGGCCCTCGCTCTTCACCTCAGCTGATGTGTGGTGAGCGTTCTGGCACAAAATGGCTGCCGAGCTTCCCCAAGGTGGGTGCTACACATCGGTGGTGGTCAGGGTGAGTTTCCCCCCTTTCACTCACTACATTACATTACATTACATTACAGGCATTTAGCAGACGCTCTTATCCAGAGCGACTTACAGTTTACATTTCTTTACATACAATCCATTTATACAGCTGGATATTAACTGAAGCAATTCAGGTTAAGTACCTTTAGCTCAAGGGTACAACAGCAGTGCCCCACCTGGGAATTGAACCTGCAACCTTAACGTTACAAACCCAGTTCCCCCTAACCATTACACCACACAGTTTCCCCCCTTTCACTGTAAAGCACAATGAGATCATGATGTGAAAGGCAATACAAACACTATTGTTATCGTTGTTATATTTATTATTATATCCATGTGTATTTTATTAAATGCCAATCTGCCTTGGGAAAAGACGCTCAGCAAGGGGCGGTGGATAGCGTAGCGGTCTAACGCTCCGTATCTTGGCTGGTCCTGTACGAGTGTGCGCTGCCTATCAGGGACGCGGTTCTAAACCCGTCTCTACCAGACTGGCCCTGGTCATCAGCCCCGATCGGGGGCGGCGTTTGTCTGTCCGCCCGGGGTTGGGGGGAGGGTGAGCCGGCTCGGGTCCGCCGTGAAGCACGTAAGGGAGTCTCCAGAATGTGGGGGGGTTAATTCGGTCTCGAAGGAAGCAGAGTTCGCTGCCCTCTGAGAATTATCTTGCCTCGTAGAGACGAGCGGCGGACTCGTGTGGGGGAGGGAAAATCTAAATAAATAGAGGGTGTACTTGGCCACTAAATTGCGAGAAAAAACAGGAAAAATAAAATAAAAAATAGACACTCACAAATACAAATTGCCAAACTGCCAACAGCCTCACTGAAAAACTCACCCGAAAGATCAAAGCCAAGCCGACATGAACTCACCTGCCCCTCGTGTTCCACTCACCTGCCCCTCGTGTTCCGCTCACCTGCCCCTCGTGTTCCGCTCACCTGCCCGTGTTCCGCTCACCTGCCCCTCGTGTTCCGCTCACCTGCCCCTCGTGTTCCGCTCACCTGCCCCTCGTGTTCCGCTCACCTGCCCCTCGTGTTCCTCTCACCTGCCCCTCGTGTTCCGCTCACCTGCCCCCACGCCCATCGCGCTCACCTGCCCCTCGTGTTCCGCTCACCTGCCCCTCGTGTTCCTCTCACCTGCCCCTCGTGTTCCGCTCACCTGCCGCCCATCGCGCTCACCTGCCCCTCGTGTTCACCTGCCCCTCGTGTTCCGCTCACCTGCCCCCACGCCCCGCGCTCACCTGCCCCTCGTGCGCTCACCTGCCCCTCGTGTTCCGCTCACCTGCCCCCACGCCCATCGCGCTCACCTGCCCCTCGTGTTCCGCTCACCTGCCCCTCGTGTTCCGCTCACCTGCCCCTCGTGTTCCGCTCACCTGCCCCCCCGCCCATCGCGCTCACGTCCTCCAGCGCTGTGCAGACGTCGTCGGTTGTTGACCCACAGCGGGGGTTGTAATTACCGCCTGGCGGTGGTGTCTCCAGAGGGGCCTGAGCGCTCAGCGTTTGAGTGAATTTGGCGCCCAGGGGTGAAGCGTCTCGCCCCTCTCAGCACTCTCAGACGCACTCTCTCGTCGCTTCAATCGGGGGATTTGTGCGGCTTTAGCGAGTAAGCCCTGTGACGCAGGGGGGAGGGCTGGCGTGTGCTGTCATCGTTCGGAGCCCCCGGGGGTAAACGGTCGCGGTGGGTTAAGAGGCGAGGGGGCATGTCAGGACCTGCACCTCGACCCCTCCCAAACGTGAGGGTTTTCTTTCCCTTCCAGTGAAAACTCACGGATACACGTATTGGGACAAAAGGAACACACGCCCACACACAAAAGCGGGAGAAAAGACGACATGACGGTTTGTGTTGATGCCCTCGGGGGGGGTAACGAGCGATGGTGATGAAGAGGGAGGCTCAGGGTGAATGAGGCCGGGGATGAGCGAAAGCCTTTTTAAAAAGCCGGGCGCCACAAAGCGCAGGAGAACGTAAAGCCGTCTGAAGTGTCCGGCTCTCGTCCCGCCCGCGAGCGCCTCTGATGTCCCGCGGGGCGCAGGCCTCGTGATGGAGAGGAGGGAGATCAGCTCAGCGCGGGGGTTTGGGAGAGATGTGAGACGGGACTACGCAGGGCTTTACGCAGGCGCTCAGACTCTAAAGGTTTGGGGTTCGAGGGGAAGGGGGGCCTTCAGGGGTACGGCTTGTGATCGCTGCACCATCATCTCTGTCCCCAGGCCTGGGGTTCAATCCCACAATGCACAGCGGCGGGTATGCAAGCAGAACGAGGCATGCACTCAGCAGCAGCTCGGTATGGGGCAGTGGGTTGTTAGTTTGAATCCCAGAGTGGTGGTAGATTGAAGACCAGTGGGTTGTTAGTTTGAATCCCAGAGTAGTGGTAGATTGAAGACCAGTGGGTTGTTGGTTTGAATCCCAGAGCGGTGGTAGATTGAAGCCCAGTTGGTTGCTAGTTTGAGTCCCAGAGCAGTGGTGGGTTGAAGACCAGTGGGTTGTTGGTTTGAATCTCAGTTCTTAAACAGGGTTGGCCTAATTAACTCCACCACAAACACAGCAGCCGTACGCATTAGTGCCAGAGCATGAAGTAGGGCAGACCGCTGCTGCTGTTTCGTTCAGAAGTCCCACACACACACACACACACACACACACACACACACACACACACACACACACACACACACACACACACACACACACACACACACACACACACACACACACACACACACACACACACACACACACACACAGATCACAGTGGGTATGCAGCTGCACATGAGGCGTCTTCCTCTGGTAGATGTATTTTGCGAGCTTAAGTTCCAAACTGCAGCATGAAAACAAGTGTTTCTGAGGTGAGCGTGTGCTTGTCTGCACTCTCCAGAATCGCCAGCGGAGGCAGCAGCGAGCACACCTGAGGAGTACGACTGGGAATTCCAAATTGAGAGAAAAGAGGGGGAAAGCATGAAAATATGAAATAAATAGAGGGTATAATTGGCTTCCAAATTGGGGAAAAAACCGGGAAAAATAAGAAACTAAATACATATATATTTATATTTATATTTATATATACGGTATACTACTTCTCCTCATCGGATAACTCTGCAATACATAATGTTTCCATCGGGGGGCAAGGGATTAAGAAGTGTCAGTTTATCAATTTCTCAGTCATTGGACTGGTGGAACAATTGCAAGTATAATTCAAAGCGTGCTGTCCTGATGATGTTTGCATGTGTGAAGGAGGGAGAGGGAGTGTTGCAGGAGGAGTAGGAAGGGGCGGGGGGGCAGGAAGATAATCAACTTTAGCCCCCGCTCTGATAGCCATCAGCTAGCTCATCAGGGAGAGAGAGGCAGCCTTAATGCGATTGGTGGATCACTCCAGTTAATCACACATGACTTGTGGCCATTCACGGCCTCGTCTGTGGGACCCCCCACCCCCCACCCTCACCTGATTCAAAAACATGAAAGGAACAACCGCTAATGTGGCAGATGTTCATGGGGGGGCTTCAGCTAAATTCTCTCCAGGCCTCTCTTACCACTCTAGTGTTTCCTCAGTGTTGCTTTTTAAATTTTTTAATTTATAGTCATTTTTCCCCACTTTGGTTGCCAATTATACCCTCTATTTATCTCAATCCACCCCCACGAATCCGCCGCCCGTCCTCCGGGTAACGAGACCATTTTCCCGGGCCGGTAGATCAGCCTCCTCCGAAATGGAACCCGACCACGGACAGCCTTCTTGCTCCGGCTCCACCCTCCCCCCTTCCCCTGGGGCAGACAGCCAAACGCCCCCACCCCTGACTGGGGCTGATGACCAGGGCCGGTCTGGTAGAGACGGGTTTAGAACCACGTCCCTGATAGGCAGCTCACACTCATACAGGACCAGCCAAGATACGGTACGTTAGACCGCTACGCTATCCACCACCCCTGTTGCTTCTTTTATTTTATCCTGCCATAACAAAAGTATATTTATGTGTTTGTGAAATGCACCTGTGTTTACCTGAACACCCAGAATGCATCTGAAACTGCCCTCGGGGGAGGACATGCATACATGACAACTTTTGTCTGAAAGAAAGGAGCTTTTTAGGGCATTGTGGGAACTCCCTGCTCTACATTACATTACAGTCATTTATCAGACGCTCTTATCCAGAGCGACTTACACAGTTTACATTTCTTAACATACAATCCATTTATACAGCTGGATATTTTACTGAAGCAATTCAGGTTAAGTACCTTTAGCTCAAGGGTACACCAGCAGTGCCCCACCTGGGAATTGAACCAGCAACCTCTGAGTTACAAGCCCAGCCCCCCTAACCACTACACTGCACTGCTGGCAGCCCTCCAGGCCCATGGCAACGATGCTGAGGTGAGAACTCGTCTCCAGCGGTAATGTCCTGGCTGCTGATGGCGGTTTAAGTTACTCTGTGACACAACACACATGGCACGGGCCACGGGGGGGGCCGTCCTCAGTCACAGGGAGACCAGGTTTGTGTCTTTACCATCTGCTTTTGAGCGAGAGTGAAAACAAACACACATCTTACTACAGAGATCCAGAGCGCGCACCTCTGAGTGGAACCAAACAATTAAAGATTAAAGCTCAAATGCGATAGAAATGGACATTTTTGTTGTTGTTGTTGCTGCCTTTATTTCACTTGAGAGAGGGCTGCAGAAATGGTCCTGTTCATTGTTGTTGTGCGTGCTGCCTTTATTTCACTGTGCATATCGTGGCGTGCGTGTTCATATCGTGTATATACGTGCGTGTGCATATCATGTATACGTGCGTGTGTGTGCATATCGTGTGTATGTGCGTGTTCATATCTCCCAGCCAATGGGAGGAGGGCAGCAGGGGGAGAAGGCTAAGACAGAAAGGGAAGACGTTTCATTTAAAGGTTGTGACAGGAGCTGCTAATGCAGGAGTCAGGGCACAGTGCAGGTCTCATCCCCCCCCCCCTCGAGAGCTGTTCTGGGGCCCCCAGACCCCCGGTTATCTCCACGGCGATAGCAGCATCCCCTCGGAGACGCCGTGGCGAGCAGGCACCATCTCCTCCTCCATTAGGCCCCTTAATAAGCCATTCACCAAATCAACAAACGGTAAACCTGTAATCCGCCGCAAATCCCCGGCAACGCAGAGCGGCACCAGATATCCCCCCGTCCACCAAT
>JAINUG010000244.1:117500-127500 GCA_029706075.1 Aldrovandia affinis
CGCACACACACACACACACACACACACACACAGACACACACACACACACACACACACACACACACACACACACACACACACACACACACTCACACACACACACACACACACACACACACACACACACACACACACACACACACACACACACACACACACACACACACACACACACTCACACACACACACACACACACACACACACACACTCACACACACACACACACACACAGAGCACACACACACACACACACACACACACACACACACACACACACACACACACACACACACACACACACACACACACACACACTCACACACACACACACACACACACACACACACACACACACACACACACACTATTGTGTGACTCCATTGTGTTTGTTCTTTCAGTTTTCACCAATTTTCTTTGGCACTTGGGCAATCAGGATTGTTCCTTCAAAAAACAAAACCCCCAAAAACCTACAAGCTTTTCCTTCCCTGTGCTCCAGCCTGGCCTTACACAGCCACTAGTGTGTCTCCTGGTCACTCTCTGAGACACAGAAGGGCTGAACGCCGAGTCCAGTGGTGGTCGCAGCAAAACTCAAGAGTTACCAAGGTGACACTGTGAGCCGGGGGGCTGTGGGTCGCCAGGGTGACCCTGTGATTGGGGGCAGCGTTGCCATGGGGGCCACGGTTGGCAGGGCAACTGTAACCAGGTGGCGTGGTTGCCAAGGCGACACTGTGATCGGGCATCGTGGTTGCCAGGGTGACTCTGTGATTGGGGGCAGCTGTTGCCAGGGCAATGCTGTGACGGGGACCACGGTCGGCAGGGCGACTCTGTAACCGGATGGTGCGGGTCGCCAGGGCGACGCTGTGATCAGGGCGCGTTCGGTCGCCCCTCGTAGAGTCAGACTGTCCACGGAGAGAGCTGTGACCGAGAGGCGTATCCCAGCATGCCCTGCTCCCCAGACCCCGCCAGCCTCTCTTTCATGTCTCTGTTACGACGCCGTCTGTATCTTTACAGAGAGCCGTATCTGCTCCGGGAGGATCAGAGCGCGGCCGCCCCCCTCCGGACTTATCTTTTACGGGCCAGCTCCTGGCGTGGGGGGGGTCACGCGGGGTCGCCACGCCGATGCCGGCCTGGCTGCTCTCTGCTTGATAAAGTCTCAGGAGCAGAGCTGCTTACAATCCCTCTCTCTTTTACCACCTTCCCCCCTCCTCTCCTCTCCTCCTCTCCTCCTCTCCTCCGCCCCCTCCTCCTCCTCTCTGCCCACTTCCAAGGGCAGGCCGGCGAGGGATTGAGAACTTTACGCGGTCGTACATCAGGCGGGCGATGGCCTTTTGACCCGCCCTGCTGAGTGCCTGTCAGGAATCCGCACGGCACGCCAGCACTCACGCAGCTTCAGCTATTATTCAACACAATTCTTCTGCTCATTTCTTTTCTTCTTCTTCTGACTCGGGCAAAGGGAAAGGACGTCCACGATAACGGCGGTGACAGAGGTGCGATTTTCGCCTGTTATTTTTAAACCTTATTATTGAGAACGGGGAACTAGGATGTCATCAGCTGTCATCAGCTGATTGTGTCATCAGATTTTTTTGGAAAAGTTTTTTTTTTTTTTTTTTTTTTTTTCGTACGAACTTGAACTGTTTTCAGCACCATCGCCTTGAATGGCTAGTGACGCAATTTAAAGTGCAACTGCAATTCACAGTGTTCAGTTTTCATGAATGAATCAGTCCTCATTTGGGGGAAAAACAAGTAAATCAAATTATAATATTTTTTACCCCAGAGATGTGATCAAAAATCTAAAAACAAACAAACAAAAAGAAAAAAAAAAAAAGATATATATATTAGGGGTGTAATGGTACAGGTATTGGTACCGAACAGTTCTTTTTAAATTTAGGAAAGATATGCACGCCTTACTTTGTTAAGTAAATTATGGCCAATTAGCCACTGTTTACAAAGTTCATAATAAATGAATGCAACTTTATGTTTTTTTTCCCCACTGTGCCGAAAACATACCGAACTGTGACTTCAAAAACGTGATTTTTGTGTACCGTTACACCCCCTAATATATATACAGTATATGCATGGCACAAATTATATGGCATTACAAATGGCAGGAATATGAATTTACACAACATTACTTGAGAAGAGAAGGATGCAGTCAGTCCTGTGAGTTATCTCCTCCTCTGTGTGTACGGTTTCCCCTACCGTTGGAGTGCGTCTGGAGGAGAAGAGGCTTGACGGCGCGGGGCTTAACCCTGCAGACAGCCCAAAGCCCACGGCCTACATACCACAGCCCCAGGCCCCTAAAGCCAGGAGCCACGGTTAATCCCTGTCTCTCATCGCGATCCCCCACGCCGGGCGCACGGTGAGCGCGTCTCTGGGACCCGGGACGGGGCGGGCCCTCTCACGACCGATGAGGAATGACAGAGCCCCTCTCCTGTGAGAAGGGAACGAGAAGAGGGGGCACTTTAGAGCTAAGAGGGGATCCTGGCTCCTCAATTACTCTCCTTCACACAGACAGCCCCCTCTCTGCTGAAGAATGTGATCTGGGAAAGGTTGGCGCTCTGGTTTGGGGATGAGATTCAGAGGAGAGGGAGAGAGGGCCCGACTCCTGTTGCTCCATGAGTCACACGCCTGCATGGGAGTTATCATTATCATCTGATACACACACACACACACACACGACACACGGACACACACACTCACACACTCACACACTCTCTCTCTCTCTCACACTCTCTCACTCACACACACACACACACACACACACGGACACACACACTCTCTCTCACACACTCACACACACACACTCACACTCACACACACACACACACACTCTCACACACTCTCTCACACACTCACACACACACACACACAGTGTGTACCTGTGAGCTGGGAATTGAGGAGGCTGAAATCTTACCTTTAAACCGACCGTTGGTCTCAACCTGTTTTCATTTATTTTGCTTAATTTACAACTAATTGATGAATCTGTTCACAAAGCGTCCTCCTAATTGGTAGCGCTCTCTTTCTTCACGTTCTGTTAGAGAACGTAAATTAGAATGAGCTGTTTAATTGAGTAAAAATCAACTACACTTTTAGCTTCACTTTTAAGTTAAACTCCTCCTTTAACGTCCTCCTCCTCCTGTTTCTTAAAGCCCTAGAAAACAGACCTGCTGAAAACGTCAGTGCTTTCCCATGAGTGTTAAACTGCCTGATCTGCACAGACAGATAAACAGACATTCACATCCATAATGAAATAATAATGCATTTAGCCGACAACATCAACAAGTTTAGATGATCTGTGATCCAATGGCGTCACAAAATAAAATTGAGGAAGCTGTACCCATTGGTACTGATTACTCAGTGAATTAATTGATTGATAATCAAGGAAATTAAACAGGAACCGGTTGAGAGTAATCATTGGTTTAAAGGTATGGGGTCCACACTCACACACACTCACACTCACACACTTTCTGCTACACAAAACATAAAACACAATGGTAACATACACTTCTCTCACCCTCGTACACAGAGAGACACGAAACTCAGTCATTAACAGAGAGAGGGCACTGTGAGGTATGACTGATTTGAGGCCTACACTGTATCCTGTAACAACACACTGCCCAGCAGGTACCAGGACAGGTGTGATCCTAAATGTGGTGGGGGGGAGAGAGAGAGAGAGAGAGAGAGAGAGAGAGAGAGAGAGAGAGAGAGAGAGAGAGAGAGACAAAAAGAGGGAAAGAGATAGAGAAAGAGAGGCAGAGAGAGTGAGAGAAAGAGGGAAAAGAGAGAGAAAGAGGGAAGGAGAGAGAGAAAGACAGATATAGGGAAAGAGAGAGAGAGAGAGAGAGTTATCAACGCCTCGCTCTACTGTTAGGATCTGATCGGCCCCTTAAAGACACGTCTGCCTGTTTGGGGAGTTCTCTGGATGGGCCCCATAAGCACATGGAGATGCTTTCACATTCACAGAACCTTATTTTCCAGCTGTGTGTTTTTGTGACATGGCAGATTTTTTCCAGTTTTTCTCCCAATTTGGTGGCCAATTACACCCTCTATTTATTTACATTTGCCCTCCCCACACGAGTCTGCCGCTCGTCTCTACGAGGCAAGCTAATTCTCAGAGGGCAGCGAACTCCGCTTCCTTTGATACGGAATTCACCTCCACCCACGTTCTGGAGACTCCCTTACGTGCTTCACGGCGGACCCGAGCCGGCTCACCCTCCCCCTGGGGCGGACAGCCAAACGCCGCCCCCGATCAGGGCTCCCCACCAGGGCTGGTCTGGTACAGTCAGGTTCGAACCACGACCGTGATACCGTAGGTAGAGCGTGTTTCTGTGTGTCTCAGTAGGTAGAGCGTGTTTCTGTGTGTCTCAGTAGGTAGAGCGTGGTTCTGTGTGGCTCAGTAGGTAGAGCGTGGTTCTGTGTGGCTCAGTAGGTAGAGCGTGGTTCTGTGTGTCTCAGTAGGTAGAGTGTGGTTCTGTGTGTCTCAGTAGGTAGAGCGTGGTTCTGTGTGTCTCAGTAGGTAGAGCGTGGTTCTGTGTGGCTCAGTAGGTAGAGTGTGGTTCTGTGTGGCTCAGTAGGTAGAGTGTGGTTCTGTGTGTCTCAGTAGGTAGAGCGTGGTTCTGTGTGGCTCAGTAGGTAGAGCGTGGTTCTGTGTGGCTCAGTAGGTAGAGCATGGTTCTGTGTGGCTCAGTAGGTAGAGCGTGGTTCTGTGTGGCTCAGTAGGTACAGTGTGGTTCTGTGTGTCTCAGTTGGTAGAGCATGGCGTTAGCAATGCTTAGGTTGTGGGTTCGATTCCCACTGGGGCCACATATACTCTAATGAGCCCGTACAACAGACTGCTGTTTATTCAGAGGGAGAGGAGAGAGAGAGAGAGAGAGAGAGAGAGAGAGAGAGAGAGAGAGAGAGAGAGAGAGGGGAGGGGGATGACCAGAGCAGTCTCTCTCTGTCTCTGTCTCTGAGTCCCTGTTGTGCGTCAGAGAGAAGGGGAAGGTGGCTCGTGACGCTGTGATATCCATTAATTAAACACTGATTACAGACAGAGAGGCCAGACCCCCATCAGGAACATGAGGTTATAACAGCAGCGGTGCTCAACGCTGGGCCTGGAGGGCCGCAGGGCGTGCAGGTTTTTTACTCAGCACTTAATTGATCAATGAAAGCGATCACACAGATTACGCAGTTAATTCCCCTCACCTGCTTTCTGGTGTCTGAATTGGTTTGCTTTTTTTTTTTTTTTTTCTATTTTATTTTCCCATTTTTTCTCCCCATTTTTTAGTATCCCTCCTTTTCACGTCAATTATCCAACTCCCTCATATATCTTATGATTTCGCTGCCGTAGTCCTGATACCGGCAGTGACATGTGGCTGAGCCCCGCCAAGCCGTCACCGTAACTCCGGTATGCACCCAGAGAGCCACTCCTATACGCAGCGAGCTCGTATCGGCTTCCCTCCCCCCTCCCTGGGGCGGACAGACAATTGTCACCCCCTAGTGGCACTCCTGGCCAGAGATGAAACTGGTGCAGCCAGTGGAAACAAACCCCAGTGGCAGTGGCCAGCGTCGAACGCTGTAACCGCTAGACCACCCGGGAGGCCCTGGGTTGCTGATTTTAAGGTGACAATGGAAGCCAGTATACTGTGTAGCTCTTCTACTGTGGCCCTCTGGGAAGTGGAGTCACTTGGATGCCATCAGTTAATGATGAAAGGTGTCAGCTTCTATAACACCATCTTTGGAGGTGAACTACAGTACTGCCACATGCCAAAAACAAGTTGAGCAATTGTACGAAGCAGTATACAGTCAACTCCAAACACACACGGACACACACACACACACACATTCTCAAACACACACTCACACACACACACACACACACACACACTCACACACACACTCACACACACACACACACACTCACACTCACACTCACACTCACACTCACACTCACACACACACACACACACACACAGACACACACACAGACACACACAGACATCTCTCAGGGAAGGCTGTGGACAGAAGGGATCCTTGCAGAGCTCAATCTGTCACCTCACCTTACACACATCGACCCCCCCACGCCCCCCTCCACTGGCCGTGGGGGGGTGACCTGTGAAGGTCTGGAGAAAGTCTGCTGGGGGCTGTGTTGTCGTCAGTACCACCCCCCCCCCTCCACCCGACCCATTATCAGAGCTGACAGTCTGACAAAACACTGCGAGAGAAACAAGGTTTTAATCACCAGCCCAGCGACTCCGTCAGTCCTCCACCCCCACCCCCCCTCTGCGCACACAGACACACACACCGCTTATCTTACAAATGAAGACAAATTCGGAAAATGAAAATGCACTTGTAAGCCCCTTTCTTGCTGATGGGAGCGAGCAGAGGCGAACCCCAGACTGGGAGATAACGCTGGGGGGGGGGGAAGGCGGTGGGTTTGGGACAGACTTGAGCTGGGACGGCCCCAAGGCTGTGTGAATGGGGCACGGTGAACTATGGACAACAGCATGCACCACTAACAATGCATTTATCATATATATATATATATATATATATATATATATTAAAGTATAGAAAACACTAAGTGTCTCAATAGGGTGCTGGGCTACCATGAGTCACCAGAACAGCTTCAGTGCACCTTGGCACAGATTCTACAAGTGTCTGGAACTCTACTGGAGGGATGCAACACGAGAAGTTCCATGAGAAGTTCCATCATTTTGTGTTTTGTTGATTGTGGTGGAAAACGCTGTCTCAGGCGCCGCTCCAGAATCTCCCATAAGTGTTCAGTTCAATTTCAATTTCTATCCCATCAGGATAGAAATGCTTCACCACAGGATGGAGGTGATCACTCAGAATGGCTTTGTATTTATTGGTGTTTACCTTGCCCTCTAAGGGGTTGAGTGGATCTAAACCATGCCAGGAAAATGCACCCCACACCATAACAGAGCCACCAGAACCCAACCCTTTGTGTGTCTTTTTGAAGTCAACTCCAAACACACACAAAAATGCAGACGCACACACATGTACATACACACTCACACACACACAAACACACACACACATGTACTCACACATTCTCACACTCACACACACATACACACACACACACACACACTCAGGAGTGGGAGCTCAGAGAGGAGGAAAGCTGGCCTCCTATCAGCCCTATTCCAGCCCCTCTCTGGTCTCGTCTTATCACTGCAGACCCCCTCTGTCTGCCCCCCTCCCTCCCTGCTGCCCGGCTCCAGTCTGCTGTCTCTCTCCCACCCCAAATCTCAGCCTCTGCCCAGAACAGCCCCCCCCCCAACCCTCCCATCCCATCCCACCCCACAGTCCCTCTTACCTTCACTCCCAACTCCAGCCCCCCTCCAACTCCCTAACTACCATATTCCATGCCCCCCCCCCTCCCGTCCCTTCCACTCCTCACTACCCTAACCGCCCCCCCCCTCCCCCACGCTCAGACACTCAGCGCTGTGTTTGCTGTATTATCAGTGTGTGTGTGTGTGTGTGTGTGTGTGTGTGTGTGTGTGTGTGTGTGTGCTTTATTATCAGTGTGTGTGTGTGTGTGTGTGTGTGTGTGTGTGTGTGTGTGTGTGTGTGTGTGTGTGTGTGTGTGCGCTTTATTATCAGTGTGTGTGTGTGTGTGTGTGTGTGTGTGTGTGTGTGCTTTATTATCAGTGTGTATGTGTGTGTGTGTGTGTGTTTGCTTTATTATCAGAGTGTATGTGTGTGAGTGAGTGTGTGTGTGAATGTGTGTGTGTGTGTGTGTGTGTGTGTGTGTGTGTGTTTACTGTATTATCAGTGTGTGGGGGGCAGAGCTCTGCTCTGTGTCTCCTGGTCGGGAGCCGTGATGCTGCTCACAGACAAACATGGCGGTCGGCCGCCACCACCAGTAAACACACAGTGTCCTCCGTCACTTCCAACAGCAGCAGCAGAGAGCTCCCGTTTGGAGACCACAATGTGCGCAGAATCACTGGCCATCTTCCGCAAGAGACTCAAAACCCACCTCTTCAGACTCCACTACCACTGAACACTGTACATTAACTAACTGCCATCACCACTGCTTACATGTTTTTGACAATGTAAAAAACAAACTTTTCTCTCCCTGTGTTACAGGTACGATGGGCAGCTGCCAACAATGTCTGTTGTAGTGTTACTACACTGAACCATGTATTAATGCACATCTTTTAAGTCGCTCTGGATAAGAGCATCTGCTAAATGCCTAAAATGTCAATGCAAAATGTCCCAATAACAAAAAATGAAAAAAGAACGTTCTTCACTCCCTTTAGATTTCAGACCAAACACTTCGACACCGAACAGACTCCATGAAGAAAGGGCAGTTTACTCTTTGCTCTTCTGCAGTATTTCTGAAGTCTGTTTGAGGAGCCAGAACACAAGCAAAGCCGCCTCCTGTCAGCAGGTAAAAGTGGCGTTTGGTTTTCACCTGGTTTGTATCCCTGCTTACTCCTCATTAAAAAATAATGACTAACCTTTTCCTTCCCAGTGTTACAGGTGTGGTACGCAACTGCCTGCAACGATGTCTATCGCTGTATTACTGCACTGATCTCTTGCGCTAACTATGATTGTTCCTACCAGGTATTTATGCACATCTTGTAAGTCGCTCTGGATAAGAGCGTCTGCTAAATGCCTAAAATGTAAAAATGTAAATATCCAGAACAATAATCAAATATATAATATATTTTTATTTTCTAATAAAACTGCAAGCCGTGACCTCTAGCACTTGAATGTGCGCCCCCTACTGGTCCCGGTTGGGACTCCGGGCTTCCCAGGCTTGTGGGCAGTGGAGCCGGTGACCTCACCGTTTGGGAATTGTGGGCCGGGTCCCTGGGGTGCGTCCAGGCCCCCAGACGGCGGTGGGGGGGTGATGTGAGCGCCTGCTATCAGGGCCAGAGAGAGGATCTTCCTGGCTGGCTCGCCAAAACGCCGCCCGGCCCCCCCCCCGAGCAGGCCCAGACTCCTGCAGCCCCCTCAGACAGGGCATCACTGCCCCTCCCCCCATCCTGTCTCCCCATGTCCCACTCAGCCCCAGCTTCCCACACTGATAGGGCAGGTGATGAACCAGTGGATTGTGTTCCTGTCGAGATCCCAAAGTCAGTGTGACCAGTGTGATCACTGACATCTCCCAGCATGCACTACAGAACGCTGACACACACTGCTATAACGTCAAATCAAACTATTTGTTCAGTGCATTTAAACAGTATTCATAATTACATACCAATACGCAACACAGGTTGGGGGCATCAAGGGTCCCATTCCTGAAGGCTTTGCGTAAGTTGGGATATACTGTATACTGTATTTTAAAGAGCTTTAAAAGGACAAGAAATAACTCAAATGACAGTTTTAATCAATTATGTATTTTCCATCACTTTCAGTGCCAGTCTGCCTGCCCCTTTCTGTAACTAATGCAAACTTGGTGGGACATTTTTGTTTAAATATGGTGAGATTACATTTCCGTAACCCGAGGAGTGCCTGTGTTATAAAATGGAATATTAAGTAGGTAATTAAGTCATTAATAGATAAGAGCATACACAATCTCAAACACGCAATTCTCAATCAATGAATTGATCAATAAAGTTTTTTACAAAAGTCTTGGCCTTTGCGTAGCTTAGGTACTCTATTGTTATTTAGAGTGCTTGGAGGCCCACACTCAGCTTGTCCATCGTGCGATTTATCTTTAGCGTTGAGTAAAAAATAAACTCATTTCTTCAGTAATTACACGGCATCGCAAGTTTGGCGGGTGATTTTATTTTTTAATTGCACTTGCGCGTACAGCCCTGACATCGCTCTATTGTAACTGTCTGTGTCTGCTTCTTGTCTGTTCTCACCATGCCCAAACTCAAATGGCCCCTCAGGGATTAATAAAGTTCTATTGTTTTGTACTTGTAAGGCAGCGTGAGTTTGGCGGCTGATGCAGTTCATGAAAACTGTTATGAAAAGAACATTATAGATCTCGGCCTTGTGTGGTTAGATTAGAGTTTAAAACTGAGCGCGAGGTCTAGA